>JABFPN010001577.1:0-27914 GCA_022817305.1 Leptoteleia sp. ZL-2020 | reverse complement strand
ATAGGGTTCACAGCAAAATGGCATTGATTCAACATAGACAAAATATGTAAGATCAACACGGTGTATTGCGTTGGCCTAACAGCGCGCCTTCTTTTGTTTTACCGAAATTATATGACTGTTTTACCGACAGAGCACGGTTCACTGTATTCACAGCATAATTGTTACTAGTTCACCATGTAGGATCAACAGCGTATGGCCAACATTGTCTAGCAATGTTATTCCTATGCCGTTATTTTTTCCCGTGTATAAACAATAAAAATTCGTTTATTATACTTATTGAATTATGTCGCTTTTCTTGAATTTTATAAAATTTACTTACTCATTAATTACTATTTCTTTACTTCCATATATATCCGGGAGAAGAACTACTAAAACAAGTCTTATGACCGTCTCAATTGCTGATATAAAAGTCACATCTCGCAATACCATTTGTTTTCGCAGGACAGTACTGTTTCAGAATTTAGTCAAAGTTGTCAAACAAAGTAATCAGCAATGATGTCGAGCATTAAAATAGTATTACTTGGGGTATGTTTTAAAACTGTCTAGATAGTTAACCTGAATTATATTTCCACACTGAAAATCATCATAACATATAAAATGTCTCAGAAAACAAATTTAGTATTTTGTTTTTATAAATAGAATTTTATAATTTCTAGATATAAAACATTTTATTTAATTTCAATTTCATTTTGTTTATAATTTATTTTATATTGTTTTTTTTTTTATTTAAATTTACTTTTATTAAATACTTTTTTTTTCTCACGACTTGCCGAAAATTTTTCTTTTTATTCGTCTGATTTATCTTTAAAAAGATTTTTTTACTCACACGTTTTCTAAAGTTACAAACATTTTTTATAAATTAAATGGTGGTTTGTATCAAATAAAAAGTACTGTGAATGACAGCAGTGAATAAGTTTAAATTTATTTGTCTCATTTTCTCTTCTTTTTATATAAATCAGGTAAATTATACACTCCTATCGCTTTTTTACATTTAAACTTCCCTCGTATATTCATTATTACTTTCTTTACTTTTTCCCTTATCTTATTTTTATTTAAATCTACCCTTCACTCTGTACATCACTTTTTGTAGCCTTTCCTCTTTCAATTTTCTTATCTACTTATCAATCTCTTTATCGTTCACATCGTCATATTCCAGAAACTTTAATTTGCCTCTCTCAACACTTCTTTCTAACTGTATACTTTCTGGTGTTTCCTTTTTTATAAATATTCTCTTTCTTTGAATATATTTTAATCTATCCTTCTCATTCCATATTTATTTCTAGATAGAAATTACCTTTTTTCCTTGACGGAACCGACTGTTTTCTTCCATCTATAATATTAAACAAATAGTTTATGACGGCTGATTTAAATTTGTTCTTTATTTTACCGTTCTTTCAGTATTTTTTAAAATTAAATAATAAAATTATAATATAAAATTTAAATTGGATATGGAAAGCGTAATAAAAAAGGAAGAGTTATCGAGGCAAATCGTAAAGTGTTGAAAAAAAATGTCATGAATTAAATGATATAAACTAAAAATATTAGATATATAAACTTTTGAATTCTGTAATGAAATATACGTTGATCGATTAATTTATGTGTCCAGTATTTCAAACACTTAATGAGAAGGTTTCAGGAAGAAAAAGAATTTTATTTTTTTGATTTCACAAATTACTTTATTTGTTTACAATATATATATATATATATATATATATATATATATATATATATTGTATATCTCTATAATACTTGGTTAGACGATCACTCATTCGCTTACAAAAGTGATTTAATTGAGTGAATATCAGGCTTGATTTTCAAAGTACAACTGAATTAGTGCACAAAGTTAATTGATTTAGCGCTTCGTAGATAGGAAGTGGTTATTCAAACAGAGAGTAATAAAATGTAAAGCAAACGGATATCGTTGAAGAACATTTCATAAGTCAAATCATATTCGAATTTTTAGAGATTTATATTTAATTTATTTAACTTAATTTATTTACGATTATTTTTTGAAAGAAATATAAAATATTGCGTAATGAAATGAGCAATAATTTCGTAATTTAAAATGTCTCTTGGAAACATTAATATAAGTCTTGTTGAATTTGAATTGTATGTAGATTAAGTGCTAATCATGTATTATTTTAGTGTCATATACATTTCGTGGGTAATTCGATTTAATAAAATAGTTTAATTGAGTAAAATAGTTTAATCTTAATGATTCTCAATAAGGCATTTGAATTGCATCAGATTTTAATCTACTTTCATACGTAAGCTGCTTCCATAAAATTATATTCCGAAACTTATAACTTTGGAAAGCTCTGTCTTAGTTCATTTAATGCAGTTACAATTTTACGGTATAATAATAAAAACTAAAGCTATTTAATCAAGTTGAGTCTTAATGTATATTATCTTCTATTCTTTAAAGTTATCCTAATTTTAATACAATTTTAATTAATCTCTTAAATAATTTGAACATTTTCATAATCAGAAAAATGTTAAATTATGAGATATAAAATATTTATCATACTATTTCATTCACTTAGGGAATAAATTTTAACGAAGTAAACTTTTGCGCAAAAGAAAATTGGATTAAATTTTCTTTCTAATTCATGATTAATGTTTCCAGTAAGATATATAATAATTAAATACAAATTTCAATATAAATGTCAGATGAATTATTTTCAAGTACGAAACAACATTTAATATAATATTAATTAATGTTTTTATCAAAGTCGCAAACATTCCTTTGATATTATATTAAATATAAACATTCATTGTAATTTAAGGGAAAATTAGCTTGTTCTTAATTTAATAAATCATGTAAATTGACATCGGAAAATGATGTAATTAAATGTACTGTAACTCTTGGCAATTTGGATGGACCATTACTAATAAAGAAAAACTTTTTCTAATATCAATAATATTATTAATTATGTTAATGATACACGTTGACAATTAGACGTTCGAATTTCTTCAACTAATCTCACAAAGTACCCAAGAACTCACTTTTCTCATATTTGAAATGGTACGTTTAAATAACTAGAATTTCGCGTAAGTTTTTATTATATTTTTTTTGCACGTAAATAACATCGGAAGAAATAATAATTTGTTGCTGCATCTTTAAACATATACGTTTTGAAAATGTCTTTAGTTCAGTGAGCTTTTGTAGGATGGGCGTGCTTTGAAGAGACATGAAAGAAAGAAATAGGAATTCACAACTGCAAAGCTTATAATTGAACGAGCGGACGAGTTACATATGGGCAGAAATCGCTCGGTGGAATGCGCAGTAATCCATCCATTCAAGTTGCCATTCAGAGCATAACAAACAAAGGGACCGATCAAAAGCTTTCACGCAGTAAAAGAGTTAGTTCGTAGAATTTTCCAACTTGAATCGATCAGTTGTGTAGATACTGATTTCACTTACGCTTCGACAAATACGATTTTCTTATGTGTGTATAAAATATTTTATGGGACCGCTTTTCGATATCTATCGCATTTATGCGGACTTTTGTACTTTATGGTATCGGTCACCATAAACTTTATCCATGCAAAGGCGTTTATGACGACGATACTCGTAAACAACTAAATTTTCTTTACTTATTTATAGTATAGTTCGCGCTCGTTATTCGTTACTTGTGAAAATTGCTTGAAAATTTTAGTCCCACTTCCTTACGTCTGCTTTTTCCCGAAGGAGACCTTACCTAAATATCTGACGAATTTTTCATTCATCTGACAAATGTCATAGGTGACCCACATGTTGGAAATATTGTGGCACATATGGCTGAATCTGTGGCAAACTTGTATCAGAACAGAGTTTGCCACATTCGCTACTGTGTTTGGCTTTTGTTCAAATCCCAAAATTAATTAGAATTTTTTTATTGAAATTAATAGGAATTCTATTGCAAGTAAGAATGTTCAGTTGATATACAATAAATTAGGGATTTGATGTTAAAAGGAATGTAATTTCATAGCAAATTTGTCAGACAATATTAATCAGACTTCTAAATGATTATTAGAATATGTCTATTTGTAAATGTCCAGATAACTGACGTTGGTCAGCTGTTACAACCATTTGAATATCGATTCACAAATATATTATCGATGTGACAATATATATATATATATATATTTAACGTTCATATATACTTTAATATATACATATTTTTATATGTAGTTTTTATATTGAGAAAAATATGATAGATGATATTGTTGTTTTTAAATTTATTTTAGATACATGTCAATCTTTGAATGAATATTTCTGTTTTTGAAGACAGAGACATCAGCTTTATATGTTATGTTTATACTTGAAACAGAAAATGTTATTGGGTTAAACTAGTAGCGTTTGGTCGATATTCTTCAACTAAAATTATTTTTCCATTCAATATAAACAGAATACTTCTTTACTTAAAAATTTTAATTACTGTAATTTCACTGTGCTTTTTGCGAATTTACAAATACAGACATGTAAGTTTGTAGAAAACGTGTGAATAATAAGCATTAGAGTGATTCTATAGTATCTTTTGCAGTTCAGTTGAATTAAAGAATTAAAATAAAAACATATAAGATGATTGGTGTTCTCTGTTCGAGTATCTATAAATAAAATTTTTATATGAGGAGTAATAACCGACACATTTCAGTCGGTGACAGGTGTCAAGTGAACATGAACAGCAAGTTCGCTCTCACAATATTTATTTTAGTTCGTGTCAACTCGTGCAGATATTCGTTCGCAAAAGTATCGGTAGTTTATTTTTGTAAATCATTTCATGTTTGAAACTGTGTATCAATCAGTCGAAATAATTGCCTCGAAACAAAGTGCGCGTCTAATATTAATTGGAAAATCTATCGGGCTTCTTTGAAACTATACGAATGAATGTTAATTTAACCATTTAATTCCGGCATTTCGTATTATTAAGCTGAAAACTGTACTTATTTTCTTAGGAACATTTTTTAAAGTCAATTTTCCAATTTAATGCATTATAAGTTATGAGCCAGCGTGGAAAACTGTACCTTTCGTATAAGTATCTTCCTTTTAAAGCAGATAATGTTATTTTCCTCACTTAACGTCAACTTTAAACAGTGTTGCGAACTGCCATCGATGTTTCTGGTCGCACACATTGAATTTTAAAAGTAATGTTCAAATTACGGTGCAACTTTTTTATAGATACATATTTCAACAAAGCATTTTATATTTAAAAAGCATATTATTAACGTGGTGTAGTGAGAATAATTATACGAACAATTATTACATTATATCACTGGGATACTTTCGAATATCGTTATTTTACTGTATCATATGAACAAAATCTTCTCGCATTTATTTTCAATTTCAAAAGATGTTTCGTGTAATAGCAGGAGAAAATTCCTCTTAGAATTTTAAGTGAAAGTCAGAACAAAATAATACAACAAAGTGATTGTTACAAATTTTAAATGATTATTTTAATATGCTATATAGTGTGCATATTTCTCAATTCATATAAGTAACGTTATTTTAAATTCGTTTATATTGTCAGAAATAAGGACTTTTAAGGTAGAAGATAAAAGGAATTGTTAATTTTTTTCTTTCTACCCAAAATGAAATTATGTAGTTTTGCGCGCATGGTGGTGAATATGAACGAGGTGTCCCGGATCGGAAGGAAACTTTCGATTAAGGTGATGTCACGGTGTAAATAATGGTTGGACGAGGTGTGGATTACAATTTCGTGGCATATGTAAGAAGGAGGTATTGTAGATGGGTTCTTGCTCGTTCAGCTCAAAGGACCAAAGGCGTGTCCGAGACGTTGCGGCGCCGCAAGATACACTGCCTTGCAGAGCTTCCAAATCCACGCGGGGTTCCTTGCATTTTTAGCACACTTGATTTACATAAGCAAGACTTACATAGTGTTAACAATTTACTACCATAAACTTTAATAATTATTCCAGACACCGTCCAAGTATTGTGAACATTACAATAAATTGATAAAAGTATAGTTAATAAATATATTTACACGTTTGTTATAGGAACCTTTTTGTAATGAAAATGTACTGATAATGATTTTGATAATAATTTTGTTTAATTCGTTTTCATTGGAAGAAAAAACATTTTTCGGTCAATTCAGAAAATACCGTTGGTAGATTGTAAACATTGAAAATGACTTAAGTATAGATTTTGTTTTTATTCGGTCTTGATATTTAGATTTAGTTGTTTTTTACAAGCCAGTTCCAATTTATTCATTTCCCATGGGTAAAATGGTGCTGACTTAACTTTTTTTATGCAAAACTTTTTACTATGCTTCGTAATAGAAATTGCATTTTTATTTACAAATTTTAAATACGTTTCTTTATAAACAAGATCTGGTTATAATAATATCGCGGAAATATATAATTTATTATTTTTGTATTAATTAAATTTAAACTATAGTATTTTAACATTACTAAAAGGTATCTTTATAGGTATTAACGATATAAGCCGTGTGTACTGTTGATATTAAAAATGACAAGAATATAATCTGGGCGCATTCATTAAAAAATGGCAGTCTTTTGTATTGGTCGAAAGATAATGAATCACCGGCTGATGAAGGCGATCAATTGTAAATGTGTGGTATTCTGTACTTTTTCAGACCCACATCACGGGTGATAAATTATCCTACATGTCAACCGACGTATATGGAACGAGAGTTTGAATTCTTACCCAAGCGACAATATTTTGCACTAACAGCTTCTCACAGGGCCAAACTCTCAAACAATGCTTCTAATTAGTCGTCTAAAAAGTAGCCTCAAAGTTTTGTTAAAATTGCGAAATATTTCTGAATTGTATAATAGCATAGTTTCATTTCACAGACCGAGGAAAAGGTAACAGTAAAATGTAATATATACATTTTACTAGAGATAATAGTTAAATATAATATGTTGTGTAAAGTAATAGTAAAATATAATTGAAATTTTTATATCAATTTAGTTTAGCAAACAAGTAATTTTCAGTTTTTTTTCTTCAATTAAATGTTGCTATATAAAATAGAAATTTTATTATTATTATATTATATCAGAAATATTTAATCTTAAAATATTGATATTAAAGATAGTAAATTATCATACTTTTTTCTGAGTGCAATTATAAGCGTAAAGCTTTTATTGTTATAAAGATTATTAATATTTGATAAGTGCTTACCTTGTTCTTGAAACCAAATTAATTTAAGAAATAGATAAATTTAATATGTCGGTGCAGTTTTTAAAAGAAGCGTTATACATTAAACATCAAATTATGGAATAAGTAACGTTGAAGATCCTATAATACAGGGAGGTTTGGGTGTTCGTGACAAGAATCGAAATACTATCAAATTTTTAAGACATGAGAAACGATATGTGTTATTTATTAACTTTGTTGCTATTTTTTTAAAAAATCTTTATACAAGATTTAGCATCATCAATTTTGTAATGTTAATTTTAATGTTATTTATATTTATATAAAAGATAAATCATTTGCAGTGCTTCATACTTCATTAATTTTATTATTTAACAGCGATAAAAATTAACTGAAACTTGATGACTAACAACAGTTGATCGTGGTAAAGTTATGGAAGTTTGATTGAGCGTTATAAATGTTAATTACATTAAGTAATATAATTTTACGTTTCACGCGAGTCACGTTAGTAGCTCAGTTTGGTCTTTGATGCACGTGAAATTATTAATTATTTTAGGTAACTGTCTACGCTTTTAATGAAAATTATTTATTTTTAATTATAAATTTAGTATTAGTATTAAAATGAAATCTCGTTTACGAAATTATAATTTAAACTAAAGAATCATACATTTACATTTTAAATATTTCCATCAATAACAATATAAGCATTGCAATCAATGTTTACAGTGATGATGAATTTTGAACAACGTCGAGAATGAATTAAATTTCAACTTATAAAAAGTTTTTTTTAGTGCTCTTTCTTTACGATAAAGCATCAAATTGTTTTAGTCGTCGAAATTATCTCGTTGTTTATTTGTCGAATAGAGTTACGAGACTAGGAACTTGATATATCCAGAAAGAACTGAAAAAGTCACGTTTCAATTATACTCATGTGTTGTGATTAAACGCTAGGAATGATGAAGAAACGAGGAAAAAGGAAATAAGAAATCCGAAATACGATGTGTTTTTAACATCATCTGCTATAATCGAAAATGTTTCGCTTCCTTTTTTCTTATTTAAGACCATGTTGTCTGAAAGTAAATAATTCGTGTGTCAGTCTGACACAAATTATTTTTGCCGAAAATGAGATAAAAAACAAGGAAAGGGCGAAACAAACATTTTTTCGTTTCATTTGGTACTAAGTTCTGAGTTTATTTATTAAAACGAAAGATATATTTATGACCATCTCGAAAATTGATTATTTTTTTTTCAAAAATTAAAAGTAAAAAAGGGAAGCTTGAGAAGATTCAATTATTAATTAGGATATATTACTTAATTTGTGTATTTGAATATATATAAAAGAAAAATTAATATAAGTAAGTAATATAATATATAAAGTTCAAGAAATAACATTTGGAATTTAGTAATATAATGATTAGATACGAGATTATTTTAAACATAAAAATGTTAAAAGATAATTTCCATTTGAACATCTATCTTTCTCTTTAATTACTATTTTTAAATTTATTTATCTTACAATAAACTTTTGAATGCCATTAAAATTGTACTAAGTGTGATAAAACTTGCTGCTCTTAACGTGGGAAATCATAACACTTCACGTGCAGATATTGTAAGAAAGAGTGATATAAATTTTAGACTCATAAAATTTATAGGGTAATGAAGTGCAAATTTTGCATTAAATACAACTTTGGAAGTAATTCAATAGTCCCACGAAATGGTGTTTCAAATCATTATTTTTAAAAGAAATTAATCTATCAATTAAAACTTTAGATAAAGTAAGTTTATTATTTTCTATAATTACAGTTATTACAATGAATGATTCATATTTTCATTCAATAAATCTAATTTAGTTAATATTTTATTATTCTTGTATTAATTTTTAATTTTTATTTTATTATTATCATTATTATTATACTAATTGTTACATAAAATTATATATTGAAATATATTTTTTAATTTTAAATGAGAAATATAAATTTATTATGAAACTTTTATAATAAGTAATCTTCTACATTTAAGATTTAAATTTGATATTTTAATACTTTTTTAGCAATTTGATTCTTGCCTTATCTTTTATTTTATTATTATACAACTCAGGGAATTCAATTATCCGAATCCGTTGCATTTCGCATTTTTTCGATACAAGTACAGCTAAGCTATTCCTGTTGAATCATTCTTACCTTAGCTACAAAACTCTAGAACATGGATGTATACACAATGTTGATGCTTACCACAGCTCAGCTTTTAAAATAATCATTACATTCTCGTAAACTATTTTTATGCTGAAAAATAAAATTTTTTATTACTTATATACGCTAAGGAAAAAATAGCGAAAATTAACAAGCTTCATGTTAAACGGACAGTACAAATGTAAAATGAAAAATGCTTTTAATTTTTAATTCACATTCACAATAATATTTATGTGTTCGCCAGGGATTATACATATATCTAATATGAGACAAATATTTCATTATTATGTAAAATATAAATAAGTAGTTCATCATTCTGTAGCGTACAAATAAATTAAATTACAATACACTGAAAAATATTGCTATAAATATTAGAACAAATTCGAAAGATTTTTTAGTATTTTAGTATTTTCCAAGCCGTGGCATAGAATGATTGTAAAGCGCGTGATTTTGCGATTCTGAAGTAACTGGTTCTATACCTTGATAACAACATTTTTTTAAAATATTTTTTAATCTATCATATACTTTATTATATCACATTACAAAGAACATTACACATGCACACACACATCTCTGAGTTATTATGAGACATAATAATATTTTTCTCTTTGCAACGCACATATATTTTCAATCTTAATATCTCTTTGAATAAAACACTATTTCTGAAAATTATTCTTAACACAATTTTTCGTCCGCCCCATCACATTGCGGATGGTATATTAAAATGTTGATAATTGATAACAATGAAAGACCGTTTTCTTGTGAAAATCAATATTTACATGAACTTGATTCAAATATTAGCCCTCGAGTAAGATAGTTATCGCGAAAACAAATACTTTAGGCGCATAATTTGCTATCCAAATATTATCACATAACACCCTTTAGCGTGTCTGGAAGAGTGCTCTAGAGTCGAGTACGTAGTCGTATGTATGGTCAAGGGTTATCAAAAGGAGCTCGCCGTCATTCTCGACTATTCTTTACAAAGACACGGGAATTTGAGAAAAAGTGCGTGCCATCGAGGAAGGAAAGAGGCACTTGCCCAAGGAGAGGCGAAAAGGCGCAAAAAGGCGCAAAAGAAGAGGCAAAAGTGGCGATGTGACGCGTGACAGCGAGTGGCGTTTGCGCCGTGCTTCCTGGGTACATACTGGGGGTAAACGACCGCGAGAGGCCGGCGGAGCTTTTCGCTCTGATCACGGCTATCCTCCGCGCGATCCTTCAGTCAGAATGCCGGCTCGTGTCGTTGTGACTCCGCGCTGTTTACTTGCGCGATGATCGCTGAACGTGCCGCGAAACGCAAGTCCGCCCGACGGCGGTCTGGCTGCACTTTGTTGGACTTTCTCAAACACTTTGTCGTGCTCCTGTCCTGCGCCAGGATTGCCTGCGCCAGCACAACATCACCTATCGGTGAGTGTGCTTCTTTTTCCGTTCCCTTTTTCTTTCCACGCTCTTGCGAATTCGTCTTCGCGCGGAACTTTTGTACGCCGGGGCTTTTACTACCGAAAAAAGTCGATGCGAATTAATCGTTGATTTATTGTAATCGCCTTCTTATCCGAGGCATTATTTATGTCGAGGAAGAATAGCGGCATTCGGGCAAGCCCTTCGTAAACAAGAAATACAGCCATGATAAGTCGTTTTTGCATGGGGGAAAGTCGAAGATATCCATGAATATTATGTTTAATTTGGTATCAATCGTTTGCTTTGTGCGCAAACGATTCAACTTTCGGTATTTTATGCCAAGCCCCTTGATTGGGCCGCTTGCTCTTGACTTTGTTAAACTTGTCCGCATTTCGACGCACAGATTTTATAGCGCGCTTTTATTTACAGCGAGAAAAATTTCGTCGGGAAAATTACTATAATTTACAGCAAACGAACCTTGTCGTGGTGATTTATACGAGCTTTCCTATTACTTTGGGGAAAAGATTATTAAGATTATTACACTATATGAGATAAAGTAAGCTATTTTCTGCCGTAGATATACATAAATCAGCTCGATAAAGATTGTTTGCTGAAAATTGTGGTAATTTTTCTTTTAAAAAATTTCCTCAGCTTCTTATTCGCGCGCAGTTTCTATTCGCAACTTTTTCCGTATTTGCAACAACGCCGCGCTTGCGAGCATTTGTTTCGGATTTATGAAATTAGCGGGTTTAACTGATTGATGAATTGCCGTTCATTTCTTTTATTCATTTATTGGAAGCTATAAATCCGAGCGGTAATTTTCCCTCGCGTTATTTCAATAGGAATTGCGACTATTAAATCTGAAAAATACCCCCGCGATTTTCGTTATAAAGCCATTCTCGCGATCGTTGCGCAAAATTAATGATACCGCGACTCTGTTTTTATTATAATGGTTTTTGATGCAAATTATTTTACGTAGTCAAATTCAAATAATACGAATTCAAGTGCCGTGAAAATGAAAATGGTATGCAAATTAATTGAACTTTTATACCTGGTATATTATTCTAATTAAGTGCTAGTCCTTTTGAGTATCGTTTAATGTTAAGGTGTAAAATTTAATTTGTCTGTAATTTAACAATCATCGATTTGTTAATTTTTCAGGCAAAACTGTTTAAGTTTCAACGGTTAATAAAATGGTTTGCAATTTAAATAACTTTTTGATTGAAAGCGCGTTATTTTTTATTCATTTTTAACATGCTTTAAGCGTTCGGTTTTTATTTACAATTTTAATTCAGTAAATAACTTTGAGCAAAATAACTTTATTAATAGAATCGATGTTTATATTATATTTATAAGTTGATAATTTATTTATAATTAATATATTTATTAAATATGGGAAAAAATTATTTACTATTATATTAAAAACCATTTGTAATGAAAATAAAATAATTTAAATTTTAATGTGATATAATTTTAGAAAATTTAAAGAACAAGAAAAATTGAAATAAAGTTTATGATAATTTTGCAAGTATATTGCATTACCTTATACAAATATGTGATTATTTTGTAAATTTTATTTATTTTAATTTTACTTATTATATTTTCTATATAATTTTAGTTTTCTCAACTATATATAGGTATATCTGAAATTATAAAATATTTTTTTCTGATTGTGCCGAAGTAAAAATTATTACACTTTTTGGCAATCTTTAAATGTATGCCTAATATTATGATCATTATCAGATAATCTTGTAAATGGTACCATCATGTTAAGTACTAATTATTAAAACAATAGAATTTCTCTCTTTTCACAGTGCAGAATATAGTTTCGTGTGTGATCGTACAGATCTCAAGATTATAATAAAATTTTTCTCCATGCATATTTTATAATAAATATTGTAATTTATATAGATATATATGCTATGAATATTTACTTTTAAAATTTGACGATTTTAAAATAATTAAGTAAAAACTATATTGCTATAATACTTTATTTCAAATATTATAAAAAAGAATTTAATTATTACGAAATGTATGACAATTTATTTGCTGTACCTTTTTAAGTTTTATTAATATTATGTATTTTTGCATAAAATTGTTAATTCGTTACATGCACATTATACTCAGTTTAAATTCAAATTTCATTTAATGTGCACGTTTTAGTTTCTTTTTTGACTTAATTGCTCCAAGTCGTGAATGTACGACTGAAAGCACGTTTTTGTATTGTGACTCATTTTCACGGACCTTAAACATTCGCATAATTTTAACTACCGAATAATTAAATCAATCGTTGTTTAAATTTATTTTATCTTTTTGTACCACAAAAATGAACAAAGAACGTTACTATTTCACTAATAATTTTCGTTTTATTAATACGTAATTAGTCCACTGGTTATAATCATTAAATTCATGAATTTTATTTTGGATTTTCACTTATTAAAGTTTTCATTACTTGGATAATAAATAAGATTGTTTCACGAGAACTTGTACAATATATTATTTTAATTTACCAATTTGTTGTGAGATGTAACATTAATTAAAAATGTAGGCTTTACTTAAATAAAACAGGAGGCTCGTTTTAATTGAATTTTAGAAGGAAAACTTATAATTGATTATCAAATATTCAGTATCTATTTCATAATATTTCAAACAAATTATTTGTAATATTTATAAAATCATATATACCTATTTATTTTTTAAATTAAAAAAGTGATAAAATGGATAAAACTTTGTTTGAAACAAATGTAATTCCATTTGAAGTACAGATTATGGATTGATCTTGTTGTGCAACTCGATCTACTTTTTGCTCCTGATTTTATATGATTTCTAACAGTTTTCGACAATTTTAAGGGATTTACTTTGCATACAAAAAATTATTGTCATAAATATTCCAATATTTTTATTTTTAATACTTCATCATGCGAATTTACTGGCGAATAAAATAAGCTCCATTAGCTTTGACAAACAATTTTAAATATAAATTATTGAATTTAAGAATCGCGTCTTACAGATTGTGATATCTTTTGTGAATTAATGAAGGGTTAAATTGTTTTATTCAATGAACTCTTTTTAAAGTTAATGAATGTTGAAATTAATTATTATTTAAATTACGCTTCAGAACAACTTTATATTATTTTCAGTAACCAATTTAATACAGTGAAAATTTTAATTCACATAGGATATCATTTAATTAACAAGTTAATTTTTTGCCTTTATCGTGTACAATTACATATAAAGAAATTAGGATTAATTTAACGAAACTAATTTCATTAAATGGACATGTGCTTGTTTTGCAAATCAACAGCATCATTTGGTCGAATGCTTGAAACTCGCGGACGATGTTCATGTAATTTTACCATTGATCAACAATATCGTGACACATTTTTAAATTAGTATTTTGAATGTGATAATAAACAGACTATGAAATATTAAAAATGAGCGTCACGTTTTTCTACGTGAGAAGATTTTTCACGTAAGGAATTTTTTATCGTTTCAGTGACTTTGTTATTACAGCTTTTACTTTAATGTCCAATTAGTTTACCTATTCATTTTTTTTATTCTCCGAGTTGGATTTTTCTTTTTTTTTTTTTAAATTTCAACAAATTTGTCTGTTCCCAGTTATTCTAATATAAAATTTAATAAGATATTTTTGTTCTCTACATTTGTTCGCTGTATTTTATTAAAATCTTACTCTCACATTTTTTTTATGTTTAGCTCTTAGTAATAAGCACAATTTTTCATTATTTTCGTAACATAAAAAAATATTATAATTCATTTTACACTTTTTCTCTGACTTTTATTTTTAAAATTTATACTTACTATTAGTATTTATTAAATATTCGCGTAGTATACAATAATTTATGAAAAGTATTACCAAAGTTTGGAACGATATTTAAATTATACATAGTTGCATATAGAATATGCATATATATATATTAGGAACCTTTATACTGTGTCGAAAATAACATTTTTACACCCATTTTGATGCGAATAAATGTATTATTCCGAAAGTCGCGTTTTCGTAACATTTTGATGCACGCCAAGCCTGTGAAAGACAAAAGTGAGGAAAATTCTTGAAGTTCAGGAAGATCCTGTGTCATATTCTAAATGTGGCATGTTTGTGGTGAAAGTTCATGCAGTCTTAAGTCTAGCTTAAAAACCGAAATATTCTTCAGCTTTGAATTTGAAAGTTTGCCACCAAAGAGACTTTGCGGAGAGTTTTGTCGTACATAAACTGTACAATGAAGAAAAGTGACCTTAAGAGATATTTTAGAACGGCGGATATAGTTTTTACAAAGTTTATGCGGACGTTTATTAACATTTATGTGATGTGAGTATAATCTATACCCACGATACTTAAACATAGCATCATAAGCTATTATTTATTGATGCCCACTTCAGCCATAAGATCGGATGATTATAAAGTTCCCAATTACAGATCTAAACGCTTAATGGGTTCTGAAATGGTTTATTGATTTCGAGTGGATTAATAACACTTTACATAAACTAAATATAGCGCAAAAATATGTACGAATGGATGTTTTTCGAGATAAGCATATAATGTAACATGAATTCCAAGTGGAAATAAATTGCAAGCACACACAGAAAAGAAATCAGTGCTTTTCAATAATATCAGCAAAAAAGTTCCACATATATTTGACAAGTCAAATTTATTAAATTGAAAATTCCATACAGAAATTTCACGCGGAAATCCACACGGTGATTCCGCGTGGAAATGACTTATGCGAATTTCATTTATAGAGAAAAATTATTAATTCTATTGCAGTTTCAAACTGTCTTTTGACTTTATTTATTTAGATAAGTTAATTATTGCAATTCAGATGATAGTGTAGCTAATATGTTAAGGTTACTGAAATTCTAGTCAAAGGGCATTAGTTTCAATCTCAAAGGGGATGAAATTTTTCTTTACAAATCAGGTTCCTGCAAGATGATTCCATGCGATATTACCATGTGGGTTTCCACGTGGAATTTCCAATCTGACTAATTTGATGAGTCAAATGTACATGGGACTTCCTTAAGGAATTGACATGTCGAATGCAGTCATCACAGTCAGTTAATGGAAAAGTAAATATTTATAAATTATGTTTACATATATATGTTTACATACAATTGTATGTATTGTAACTTTTAAATTGTATTTTTTTATTATTTTCCAATTTTTAAGTAATAATTTCTTTTACCAATGATTTTGTTTGTCATGCGATTAAAAATTTTCGGTAATAACGGAAAATAAATTACTATTTATCTGTGCAATAGCTGGGTGTACACACAACTTTGCGCCTGACTGTATATAACGTGAGATTTATGTACAGCTATTTCAACTGTATCGTTTATATCTATATTACAGTCATTGAAAATATCCGGTGAAAGTTGTATTAAATGTTTACGATATTTTAAAAAGAATAATACGATATTTACAATATCTTCAAATTTTTTTTATACTTTACTACTAACGTTGCGATACTGAAATTCATCAAAAAATGGAATTTATCAAATAAAAAATAAATAAATAAAAATAGAAACATATATACATATCTTGATTATAAGGTTATCGGTTTGTCATAAAATCATTTTTAGTAGTTTTAAAAAAAAGTACGGTAAATTGCTTTTTATAAATGTATATTATTTAAAGTATTATAAGTTTTGTAAACTATTTTATATAAAAAAATGAAAATATATAATAGAGATAACTGTTTTGCGAATAATATATAAACAAAGATATTACAAACACTAGAAGAATTAATACTAAAATACTTTAAATTATTTGTTTTTAACTTTTAACAATTTTTTAATAGTTTTGTGCCTTTGTGCATCCATGATAAAGTATTAAGTGATTTATAATTACAAACATTGCCAATTGTCCAATAAAATAATTAATCATATTTTATTGATATTTATGTTAATATGAAATTAATAAAAATATAAAATTGTGTACGTGTAAAAAAGGCAGAGTGCAACAACAAATCTCAGGCTGTTTTCAACTCCATATGACAAGTTGTAAATTTAATAAACTGACTAGATGTAGAGAATAATTCATACAACAAAAGCCTGTAAAGCGCTTAGTGTCGTCGCGCGTTATATGATAAATAACCAAATCATTTATTATAGTAACGCTAATTCTGAAACATATGTTATATAAATTACAGCTGTATTTTCGGTAATATTTCTGTTTATGTTTTGTAATATGAATTTATTTCGTAATTTTTCGCCGCTTAAAATAAAGTTTTAATTAAAAAGTTTTACATAATTTTAAGTTGTTGCATACGGGCAGAATAAGTTTATTAATTAACACTACTATTATATATTTGTGCATTTTGCATTCGTCAATTCCAACGAATACTATGTAAAAAATAAATTATCTTTTTTTGTAATGTTTTTACTGGTGTGTGTGAGGTAATGAGTTCTATTATATTTTCATATAATATTATCACATTATTAGGAATATACTAGTGAGTATAAATACTCACTAGTAGCAACTGATATTAAATTTCTCTCGGTGTGTGTTTTAAAAAATTATGTTAAAATGTTGTTTTTATAACTTTAAACTTAAGCATCGAAAATTCTAGTAAATATATTAGTTTTGGAAAAAAGACATCCATTCTTTTATCACTAGATGGTTGTAGTGATATATATCTCGTAAAGTATTGATCAAACAATTTTTAAACTTGTGCTCGTTGGAAAAGTGACATTCCGTACTGAAAAAAAATCTTTTATAATTTATCGACTGGTCGATTCAGTTGTGAATTATAGTGTGTAAAAGATGGAAGTTAACAAAGAGAAAATTTGGTATATTTTACAATTTTGCTTCGATGAAGACGAAAATGAAAGCCATGTGGCTAAAATTGTGAATTTTGTTTATGTTCCCGATACTGTCACAGCCAATTACGCGCAATTTTGGTTTCGTCGATCCCGATCCGGTATTTTCGACGTTAAAGGTGTACCGCGTATACAGATAGGCGTGTCATCGAAAATGTTAAAATCATGGAAATAATCGGAGTAGACCGGCATTTTAACAGTCGTAACATTCCCCAGAAGTTAAAGATCGATGACAAAACAGTTTTAAACAATTTGCATAAAGCTGCATTCAGAAGAAAATTCGATGTTTGGGTTTCTACATGAATTCCTCGCAAATAAATTTGATGGATCGAATTTCCATCTGTGAAGTCTCGGTCAAGCGGATCAAAATCGACCTATTTTTTAAAAGGATGATGATTGGGGATAAGTAATGGGTTACATACAACAATTTTGTGCGAAAACGATCGTGGTGAAAGCACAGTGAAGCCGCTCAAACAGTTGCCTAACCAGGATTAACAACCAGGAAGATTTTGCTGTGCATTTGGTGGGGACTGGAAAAGGGATCATCTATTCGGAGTTGCTTCTATATGTCCGAAATTTGGACCTCTGCTATCAACAATTGGACCGTTTGAGGCTACCAATTTATGTGAAGTGGCTAGAATTGGCCAACAGGAGAGGTTTTATATTCCGCCAGGACTATGTTAGGTAGTGACTCGCCAGAAATTTCGAGAATTTGGTTGGGAAGTCTCGATGCATCCATCTTATATTAAAAAGCTAATACCATCTTTTTTCATATTTTCAAAACTGCCTTAGTAATAAAAAAATTGGTGCCATGAGAAGCTTCAATGAGAGACGCATAGTGAAGTTTTCATTAAAATGACAACAAACTATAAAATAAAACAGAGTAAATTTGATTTAAATCGGACAATTCGTTCATTTATATATTTTTAAAAAATTATATTGAATTCATTATAACATCAAAGGTATAAGTTACTATCATACATGCTTAACATTATTGCTATTATTCTCTCTTTCAATTTCTTGATTGAAAAATATTTTGATTCACGAAATTGCAAAAATGGATGATTTATGTTTCAAAATGCAGTTATAAGCAATTTTTATGTTAGCTTTTCTATCATAGCAATTTATTTACACTACATTTACTCTATTGAATTTTTCGATGTTCCTTTGAGAAATTAGGTCCATAAATTTTGATGACAAATTTTTCATATCACGATCGAATGAGGGGTGAAAAAGTTTTATTTACTTCAATATAAACTAAACTTATTATACATTTTTTAATAAAGTGACAATCGATTATGGAAAAGTGATGGAAAATTTTATTCATTCTGAATACAGTAAAAAAATGAAGTTACTCTTTTATTACACTTGCATCATTTGGAATATATTGCGTATTTAGATAAAATCAAATGTGGTTTAAATCACAATCTTTATGAGAAGATGCACTTTATTTGCATTAATTTTTGTTTTGTTTTATTAAGATAAACATTAATTTGTAAAATATTCGATTTTCTTTGTACATCACTTTTAAATTGTCATCAATATAAATTTAACTTGAAAATTTTTCTCGAATATATGAACACTTTTAAAAATCACATTTTTATCTTTATGTATGAAAGTTCAGTAAACGTCTGTAAATGTTCTTAAAGTTTTTGAACGACTTATCAGATAGGGCTTATATTCGCACCATATGTTCGTTAGATTCATTGTAAGGTTTACATGTGCGAGGTTAGCACGTAGGTGGGACGATAACTGTTGAAAAAATAAAAAAAACCTTATATGGAATATCAAATTTAATGCAGTCCTAAAACAATCGTTTGAATTTGATATGAATCGTTTTGGATTAAAACAATTTTCCATACAAAATATTGGCAAAATAAATTCTTTTAATTTTGAGGGAAAATCAAGTCAGTTATAAAATAATATTAAATATATTTTTTTATCAAGGATCGCCTTCCAAAGTTTAATGTCAAACCTCGAATAATATACTTGGAACAGACTTGTTAATTTTATCGTTTTAATTTCCAACAACAATTAATTTTATTGGTTCGTTGTGTAAACCTTACTTCGGCACGTGTTACGTGCCACAACAGATTTAATCTGCTCAGTACAAACCACTGCGCACAGTTCACATCTGGAACTCTAAAATCTAATGTCATTTGTCTTTGATCATTAACGTACTAAAAATATAAGCAAATCAAGAATCATTCTTTTCCCCCATTCTTAATTCGTGAAACCATTTATAATGAATGATGAGTACGACTTTACTACAAGCTACAACCAAAGGAAAGAAAACAAAATAATCACGTTCTCATGCTCGCTTAGAAAATTAAATTTGGTGTTAATGTCTCAATGTTTTTATGAGCTGAATTCGGGTAAAATTAAAAAAGCACGGGATATTAGCATAGGAAATTAATTAATTAAATATGTCCGTATGAAAAACCTCTCGAACGGGGCGAGTTTGTCGAATAACAAACATAATGGAATGAAATACAAAAATTAACCTGTTCCCCGCATAATACGACATAAAAATGACGTTACGCAAACTAGTAAATTTGTCTGAATTGCTCGCGAAAGTTCGAGAAGTTAGTTCAATTGAATTTGCGCAGAGTGTTTGTTCATTGTGATTTCATTTCATGTAGATACTATGTTATATATTTCACAATTTACCGTAGTTGTTCCTTAATTAAGAAAACTTTATGTACACACGAAAAGTTTGAATCCATTCGTCAAAGCGCTGGAATAATTTCTTCTCCTTTGTTCAATTTTGTTTACAGTTAAAAACAAAGTACTGCTTTAAAAATGTTCGTTCAAAGCCATCAGTCGCCCTTCTTAAATTTCATCAAAACATTTTTGTAGCTCGCATTAAAAGCTTTTAATGCGTGCCGTTTTGAAAAAAAGAGTACCTTTTCTGTCGCAAACTTTTTTTGTTGCAAATGACGATTTAAAAGTGGGGGGGGGGGAGAGAAATTAAACAATATGGTTTTACACGCTTTACACGGAGAGAAGAATATTATGGATTTACTTTTTTTTAATATTATTTTTATAAACAATTATAATGGAGTTTGTAGACTGAACAATTACTAATCCAAAATATAGGGGTGAAATTTCAGCGCGGTGGTTTATTGGCGCGAGCTTAGTTCGCCAGATTTCAACTTTGTAACTTGCATCAAGCGGTCATTGTGCCTGAACGATGTCGTCAGTGGTTTCGAAAATAATGACTTGGCACAGAATGCAACGTAAATATGTATCTTACATGCATTATTTGTCAGGCAAATATATTACACTAACTGATGCCGCCTTCTTTGAACTTTATGAAATGTAATCAGTTACTTTGATTGAAATTTATTTTCTGCTTTCGATTTAACTGCGCTCGCATTTTTCGAGTGCATCGTTTACTTCATTTGCAACGAAGTTTTAGCTTCATTCGATGTATGAATCAATAGTTTAAGTTAATTTTCGAATGGATGAAAAATGAAATAGTTGCCGATGGAAACAATTGATAAAAATGTAGACCGAATTATATAAAAGTGTTTTAGTATTTTGAATATATTATAAAGAGAGGTAAAAATATTGCACATTGTGTTGAGGAATAAAAAAAAAAAAATCAAAACTGCAGAAACGCATGAAACGTCCGCAAATTTTTAAATAAAACCTTTTTGAGGAATAAAAAAAGAACAACACGTATCTGACCAAATTCATCAGAGAATGGCATTGTATCGCGGAACAATTTCAAATTTTCGGCATGAATAACCGTCGCGATTAGAAATAGAATACTAAACCAAAAATTGAAACGCGCTTTTGTACTGTATTAATTGTATTAATTATAGGCCTAGATTTAATTAGGCATTTCGCGTGTTTAATTGAAGTTGCATTGTTAAATTTGTAAATTATTTTACAAAGCGTTTTTATGTCACGAAAGGACATAGTTATAAATCAACTCTAATAATCTAATTTAATTGAAAGTAATAAAATATGAATCATAATTTTTTAAGCAAATTGAATTTTTACTCGATAATGAAAATTTGATGGACTTTCCTTGTTTTCAGTCCGCGTGAAAAAATAACTGAACACTGCTGGAGATCGACTGGACGTGAGTTGGATGAAGACTGGATAAGGACTGGATAAGGGCAATGTTGGCTGCTTCTAGTAGGTCAACCAACTTTATATTCCGTCATTATCCAGCCTTCATCCAACTCATGTCCAGCGAAATATCCAACCGAAATCTGAATCTCCGAATACATTCATATATATTGTACTCTAGGGAGTAGATTTGAAATCAGCAGTCCAGATTTAATAATTGAAATTATAAAGGGAGCGAATAAAGTAATTAGAAATATTTTACATTTATTTAAAATCGTCGGATTAATCGTATTTTTATTTAGCTTTAAAGTTTTATCTGTTAAGTATCACCTACAGTTTCTAATTCATATTTATCATTTTTTTTTGAGATACCGTAGACGTTGAGTTGACACTTAATTGCATATTCCTTTATTTTTGCATGAACTCTCGGCGAAAGGGTACGTTTTTATTCTTGTTGGAAGATTGACTGTAGCTTTTCCACAATTGAAACATTTTCGCCATAATCCTCTTAGATGGATTTAAATTAAGTAGGAATGCAACTCGAAAGGTACGTTCGTGCACGAATTGCGTTTCTGATGGGATTGAACTGTTCTGTTTAAAGAAAAGAGCTTTCTCGTGTGAAACGTCGAAGTTTAGTTGATGTTATTAAGCTTCGCGAATCATTCATTGATGCTATTCCATTATCTATTTCTGTTTTGTTGGAAATAGTATGGTGAAGTAACACTACAAACTGTATAGTGGCACGTTGGAAACCGTATGTATTAATGTAATTCGCCAAAATCAGGAAACAAGTTACAGAGTTAACGCAATTCAAACCAATTGCCAGAAAATTACTGCAATGAATAATAAATAATGACGTCATGGTTGCAGTTCAGTAAAAATATTATGATATAGGAATGTTTTCAAAATGAATCGAAAAAGCATGATTATTATTATTATTTGTTAGCTGAAATTTATTCGTTATTTGATTTATGACTTTATTATGACAATTTTTTAAATACTTGCAGCAAAAAGTTTATAAAAATGTCAAGCGAAAAAATAATATTTGTTTGAAAATTAAATGTTAATAACAATCGTTTCAATTAATATTTAAATTGTATACATTTTTAGTCTTATTACATGGCTTTTTTGGATGTTGCAGTTTGGCATTCTTTTCTATTTTACCCGAGGAAAAATTGTAATTTGACGTTTTCATATTGAAATCACATAAAATGGTTAACATATTGTAAAACGTGATGTTGGTTTGGCAGTTTGGAAATGGCGTTTTAATGTATTGAATGACAGATTTATAAACTTTATATTGTATATATTAATGAAAATTTCCATGGAATTTTCATGAAAATGTAATTATTATTGTTATTGCATCGTATTTAATTCGACATAAATACTTTTTAACAAAGACATTATTTCTTGACATTCGTATAACTTTATTAATTTCAAATAATATGAAACAACTTTTTTATCTTTAGCGGGACTGCACTTTGCACAATTGAGTTTTCCTTTCGGATATTATTTTATCAATTATTAATACGCTAAATTTTTTATAAATTCCCTGGCAACATGACCAATATCTTCTTTTATTTTTAATTCAGTTCGTTTACTTTTTCGTAGGTATCGTTGTCTCGGATTCTAAAGTTTTTAGTAAATTCATAAAATAAATAATACAGTATAATTATATCATAAATATATCAAATTTATCGGCTTTTTATATAACACTGAAATTAATCTGTAAAGGTAAAATTATTAATTTGTATAGAAATTTTAAATTATCAGAAAATATATTAATATAACTAGTTTTTTAATTATGAAAAAGTTTGGTTTGTATTGAGTTAAGTAAAAATTTAATTTATTCACTTTTAGTTGTGAAAAATATTTCAATTAACTTTTATCTCTTAATTGTAACAAAACAAACTATACAATATTGTGTTTTACTAAGGTGGCGGTTGAGGTCATAAGATAATACAGCCGAAAGGTCAGGTGGGAACAATACATCATGATTCTGTTTCATATTACTATAATTACTTAGTGAAATTTTAATTCGAATTGAAATTAAACTAATGTTGAAAGATTACCGAACAATTTAAATTAATTTTGTATATAATGATTAATAAGTTTGAAAATATACAATGATATAATATATGAGAGATAATTTGTGTAATTAATTGTTGAATGTGCATATAATTTTTATGTACAATAAAAAGTCTTTTATGGGTAAAAGAGATTTTAATTTATATTATATACAACATTTGTTAATAACTGCCAAATCCCATCAATATAATATTTGAGTAATTTCGAAATATTTAAAATTTAATTTCCGGATTTAATTAATGATATAACAGTATGTAATTGTAATGATTGATGACAATTGTAAGTTTCATGTGCGTTCTACGAATCACTATATATTCTCTAAATGCGTAACATCTGTTGACATGAAGCAAACATTTGAGGCAAATAATTAATAAATGTGCTGTTGTAACAATTATTTGTTACACGTAAATATGACTAATATTTAAAAGAAATCTTTATGAAATATTAATCAGTTGTATAATTGATATATTAAAGCAGGTAAAAAGTTAGAGTGAAATATAAGCTTTGTGGTTTTACCTCACATATAATAATAATAAGCGTACAGAATTGTTCTCGCTTTAAATTGGTTGACTAAAATAGATAGAAATGATTTTTTGGCATTTAATTAAAAAAAAAGATGATTACTAAAATTAATGAAAAAGGAGCAAGATTAAATAGTAAAAGGTAGTGATATATAATATCAATTAATGTAAAAATATAATATAAATTAAATAGTAAGGTAGAATTTGACGGTATTTCAGATACTTACCAAACTAATTCGAGATTACTGATAGATAATATCCAAGCACTCGTCATATTTTTTCCAAACTATTTTGGAGATTTTTATTTCTTTTTCTTATACAGTCGTTAGAGGTTCGAGTTCAATTCTTGATGCATATTAACTCATTTTTTTAAATTTATTTTAATTATTCCTTCGCTAGACTCAGATTTAAAGTGTCTCATAACGATCTGACTCCAGATGTTTACCATACTAGTAATCTACATTTAGATTTTATCCAGATTTCCTTCAAACTTTGTCCAGGTTTTATCCAGAAATATCAAGTCTAGGTCTTCGCTTGGAAATGGTGTCGCTTACGATCGTGAGCCAGCTGTTGCCCAAACACGTAATTTAGTTTCTTCTTCAGTTACGTTCAGACCATGGCCAGAAGCTTTTTAGCCAAAGGTTGCCAGACCATTTCCAGATGATCCCTCCACTAAGGAGAATTATATAATAAAATTATTAATAACTTGCGGACAGGTGTGTACTTGTGATAGAATTTATTAATAAATATAGTTAAAATTATCATTCGTACGTAATATAATTTATTTTATTGGTTAATAAATGATATTATAAGTGCATAGCCTTTTCCAAGTTACTATATTAATTATCTAGATGTAGGAAGGTTTTTCAATTTGCATTTAATTTTACTTTCAGGATAATTATAATAATACATGTTAGACAAATTTAGAAATTATTTATAAGCATTAACATTTTTTATAATGTATTAAATGTGAAGTTAATTAAAAAAGGTAAATATTGTCTTGGAAGATATTTTATTATTAAAATTATATAAGTATGTTTGTAAACTAATGGATATATATATATATATATATATTTATAATTTCTCGACTAGAAAAACTGGATTCCTTATCACGGTGTTGTATTAAGCATGAATTTTTAAAGTGACAAAGCGAGGATTTAAATAGGATTCAAGGAAGTACATTAAAATCAAGCTTTAGACAAAAGCACTTAACGAATTGGATGACTTAAAATTTGTATTGCAAGAATTCTTTTAACGCTGTAATTAATTTTATACTTTACACAAAGTTATTATAATTATTAGAACAATTAATTTATCATAATAATTTCCTGGGTTACCGAATCGCTTATAAATATCGCAATAAATTTAGAAACGAGACAAATAAATAAACACTAAGTATAAGTTTTCACTTATGCGTATTACTTTGAAGAAAAATGAGTGTGGTACCCGGTGAAATATAGCTTTTTAAAAAAATTTAATTTCAAATTTAGCATGGTTCACTTCGGCACAATGTTACGATCTAAAAAGCGACTGTTTTCAGCTCTTGTCCTCTTGGCACTTGGCCAAAGATTCGGTTCAAAGGTAAAACTGTAATTACGGAAAAGCTTGTCAATAATAACTCAGCTTTAATTGCCGCCTTTTATTTTCCACCTTTTATCCTTCGATTAGTAGCGAGTCCTAAGTGCTGATGAATGAAGTTTTTGCGCGATAAATAATTGGTAAATGCAATAAATTTGTGAAAAATGGCTGATGCAATAATAATACAGAAAAAAAAAAATAATAAAAAAAAGATGCGAGCGTGTTAGACGCATCGAGAATTTCTTTAAGCCGCGCGTTCGTTTCACGCGGGAAGACATACTAGTAAAACGAAGGCAGGCCGGGAAAAACATTTCTCGTACATGAATTCTCTTTTAGGAATCTCTTTGAGTGAACGAGCTCAGTTACGTGTTTTGCAACTGAGCGCAAGAGGAATCTATTCTCTAAAGATTCGAAACATAGCAGATTCATGCGATAAAGACGGGAAACTTAGTGGATCGAAAGTAATGATTATAAAAATTCCTCTTTCCGCTTTTTTTTCCAATTGAAAATTGAGCCAGAGTGGTTTCACTTGTGATTGACAGTTTCATGTTTATCGGCGGAAATTAATCTCCAGTGAATTCTCTTATCGAGGAAGTTTATAATTTGTCTTTAAATTTTGTCAATTATATTGAAAATTAATATAACATTTTTCTAAAGGAAAAACGTCTTTACACATATATATATTTACAAAAATAATTTTCTCATGATAAATAAATTTTTCAAGCTAGCACATTAGGTATACAATAGCGACAGAGAAAAACATATAGGGATATATTACTTTTTTTTTTTTCAAAGAATAATTATCAAACATTAATTATCAAACATTAATGGAAGCCAGTTCTACTTCGGGAAGGCGCGTAAAATTACCATACTGTACAAGATGAGTAATGGAGAACATTTTAAGAAATAATTATACTCTCGTGGTATAAAATTTCATCTATATAATTTTGTTTAATGTGGAAACTCATCAAGATAATAGTTAAGACTAGCTTTACGTGATTATTCGAGAATCTCCGTCAATTCGTTCATCATATTGTTGGTGACTCACATAAACGCACAAAAAAAGGAAAGAAAACAGTTATTTTTAAAATTACTATGCCTTTTGAGGTAAGAAATAGCATGGACGTCTGTGGTGTTTGTTATTTTACTATACCGTTGCAGTAAAATTTTATGTTTGATATAGTAAAATTTAATATTTAGTGTGATAATAAAGTTACCATAAATCCTGGCAACTTTAAAAGATGATATAAAAGACTTTACTATTCCACGCGAAAAATGTTATTACGTTGGCATAGTAATAGCTTAAACATTAAAGACAATATCTTTGCGACGTCAGATGGTACAGTAATTTTAAATATATCTTTGTTCTGTATATGCGACACATATGGACACATATATGCAAACATATATTTGTTTGGATCCATTTATATTAGTATAAATGTTCCTAGTATATATGGGGCATTTATGCGATCAAAATTATACATGTTACATACATTACATATATTTTTAAAAAAGATTTCTTAAAAGAAATGGTATATATACAGAAAAGAAGTTTGAAGTACACAACTAAATTTTTCTTTATGTTAGATATGTTGTTTGGATATTATTGACGCGAGTAGAAATTATAATTATCTTAGCCAAACAAATTTATGTCACTCAATTTAAGGAAAACTAACCTACCGAGTTCATTGAATTACATACGCGTATGGCTGAATCAGCCACACAAATTTATTTAACACTTAACACACTGAAGTCGGAGCAGTTTTCGTTGATATAAGTCTATATTCAGTCTTCAAACTAGACAAGTGTATGGTTGAATCAGTCATACAGTATTAATGTGGAATTTTTTTTCATCTATAGATTAAAAAAAAGAGACGCAAGATAGCATTGATATAAAGTATAGTAATATATATATTATTCTAATGGCAGTTTTGAGACCAAATCGCCATTTTATTGGCGACTTGTTTACTGGCAGTTTTGAGGACATTTGGTAGTTTTGAGGACTGTCCCCAAAGTCACATTGTGAAACAATGGCAGTTTTGAGGACACTTCCTAAAATTACGTTCCTGGGGCCCGGCAAAGTTAGTTTCGTTATTTTTTTAAAAA
>JABFPN010001576.1:0-27917 GCA_022817305.1 Leptoteleia sp. ZL-2020 | reverse complement strand
CAATGGCGGTGACAACTTTCTCGTTATATAAAACTTTCTGTCGGCGTTTCGTGTCTCGAATTACCCCGGAACAAAACGTCGAAATTGATACGTCTCGAAGGGACGGATCGCTAACAATTTTGCCGACTTGAGCCTTCCGTTTGGCTGTTGCTTAAAATCAAACATTTTCGCTGTTAGAATTGCGCTTGTTACGGAAAGGTTTGCGGAAAGATTGTACGGTAAAGAAGTGGGAGTGTGACTGTAGGCTACGTAGACAAGCGTGGAAGGACGATTTTGAAAATAACTTGGGACGGATAAACGTTTTGCCGGTTGTGTAAACTTTTTAGGATTTTTCACCCCGGGGTATTCTGCGGTGCGGTTTTTTTTATTTATTTTTTTTTTGATACGGTTTTCATTGAATTATAATTGATTAAACATCAAGTTCTCTGATATTAATAGTTTTAATTATTATTTTTTAAACAATCAAGTTTAAGTTGACTTATTTGATTGTACGTTTTATAAAGAGACTTATTTGACCATTTTTTATTAGAAATTTATGATATTTTATGTAATATAAATAGGATATCAAACGTTCAAAGAATTACTTTACATTACAATAATATAAATTGTTTATTATTCAAAGGTTATTGTAATGAAAGTAAGAACTTTTCATTAATTTTACAGGAGTATTGTTAAAACGTAAAAGGTTAATATTTTTTAAATTAATTTATGTCATTAAATGTTACATTTTCAATAGAATGTAAATTAACAAATCAATTAAATTAAGGAATCACTTTTGTTAATAATTTAAGTGACTCGAAAACAATAATATTGTACACTTTTCAATGAAATAATAATCATTTTCAGTGAAAAGTGTACATCCAAGTCAATCACCATACAAAACGCACAGTTCCATATAAAAATAAGTATATACGTGCGTCAATTTTTTCCCTCGCACCGTGCGAGCTAGTTAAGTAAACAAGGTAGTTGTAAAAATGGCAAAAAGTAATCGGTGAAAGTCTATCAAGAGACATTTTACTGAAAATTTATTTTGTTATAACATGCGCGGCTTTAAAGTGTCAACACTTTTGTCACAGGTGACGTGCCGGCACAACGAAATTGGCCATTCAATGGTGCCCAAAGCATAGTTAATACGCGTTTCCCAAAAGCGCCAAAAGCAAAAGTAAAATTAAAAAAAAAAGGTTCAAGCAGCGAAGCAACCTGGAAAGGAGCAATGTTATTAATTTAATAACAATTTATTTTGTACTTTTAATTAACGGTTCGGTGCATAACATTTGCGTGTTAATTGCGCATAGTTCAAAGTCATTAGCATATATAAATAATAAATCCATTAAAGTGTGAAATAATGATGCGATAAATGTTACGTGTGCGATGTGAAAATCACAAACCGACTGCAATTTACCTTAGACCGGAAAATAGGCACTTCCTTGAGCCGCAATCTACAATTTGACGAATGAAAAAGAAATGTTCGCGTTTCGGATCGGAGCGGTGAGATTGGCGCAATTTTTCTCACATCACACGATTCATTCTTGTTTTTCGGTTTTTCATGTGTGCAATAAGCATCGACCGAAAAGCAAGGAGGAAATATAAATCTGATTTGAAAACGTTTTAAAAATTAAAAATGTAAAGTAGTTTTCTTGCTTCTAAATGTAGAATACTTAAATTAATCATATGGACAAAACTGTCATCTGTATCAAATTTGAATAATCCCAAAAATATAAATATAATGTAACATAATAGATAACAAAATAAAAAATGTCAAAAATGACTCAAGAATATCGCACAGTAGTCACAAAGATTCAATAACTTTTAAATTAACACAACATAGCAGAACCTTAGTCGATTACACCAATTCAAAAAAATGTCACTGATCTTGAATTTGCAATAATTTGGAAAAGGCAAAAGAAACGACAAAACAATAAAATATGAAGAAAATTTAAAAATTACATGACAGTGCATTAAAGGTATCCATTACCTCGAATCACGTGAGTTTTAACGAATGAAAATACTTGGAAAAGTCAGCGAAACTTGAAATTGTCACAAAAATGGCCAAAGATGGTCCGACAATTTTGATGATATCAAGGCGAACAAAGTAAACGACCGATCGGGTTCGATCGGAATCGCGACTTTTCATTCACCAAACGTGATAACAAAGCGCTCGCGTTCCATGGGAAACAATCGTAAAGTAAAAGTAAAAATGGCACACGCGAAATGTCAAATTCGCGTGGTCGGACTCACCGCTCTGAGCTCGATGGTTGGGTGGTGGTGGGGGGGGAGAAAAAAAAGCGTCGCGTCCGTCCGCGGCGGCGATCGGCGCACAAGTGCTATTCAAATCGGCGATACAGTTTTCGCAAGTAGAAAATAAACGCGAAGACACTCGCCGAAACTCGTGCTTGTGGCTAGATGCTCGCCGCTTACTATCTCCCGGACTAACTAAAGAGCGGCACCGTTCTCCATCGTCTCTAAAATATTCGTCAACTTCCACCTCTTAATCTTGGCCATTTCAATTCCTTCTCGTACTGCCATCGGCTTTATTTACGGGGCTTTATCAGTCACGATTTCCGCGCCGTGAAAAAGTCCCAGTCCGCGTCCAGCGGTCGTCCATTATGCGCCACAATTAATTTTACGTTGCGACATGATTTCTTTCATTCATCGGAAACAAGTCGCTGATTTTACGATACGAGTGGATAAAAAAAAATAGACAGAGTAATCGCAGGGATTAAAATTTTGTTGGGCAATTTTTTTGTTCGAATTGAAACAATGACGGGTTTTTTTTTAATGATTCATTATTTAGGACTTGATCGTTATTATAATGAGAAAAAAGGTGTACTAAATTTTACTATAATGCATTTTAATTTAGAAATAAAATGGTTAATGGAAGAATAATTGGTATGCGGGGAATTTTTAAGATCCTTTTTATCAAGACAGTATAATTGTTCGAGTTTTGTATGCGAGAAGAAAATATTCAACGGTTTGCTGTGTAATACAATAGAAAAATTATTATATAATGAACTAAAATTTTAAGGTGATGTAATAGAGAATGAAATTGTAACTTACCTTTGAGTAGTGTTTATGATTTTTTATGGCATCGTCAAATGATAATGATCTGAATGATCTAATTTTGTAGTCATTGTGCTGACATTATAAATTTGGCTAAAATGATAACTCATGAGAAGTCGTTGTATAAACAGACATAAGTAATTAAAAAGCTAGTGTAAATTTCCATGTAATTATGCTGGAAAAAAAAGGATTCATAACAGTTGTGCATATTTGATAAATGTTAAAGAAATAAATTTTTGTATACGAGCAATTAAATATACAATAATTGTTAATGCGTAATTTTTATAGTCTTGTAAAAACTATAACTGTTAAACTTAAATTTATAAATATTACAACTTATATTTTAGTTATGAACTATATTTAATTACATTTATTAAAGAGACTTATGAAAGTCTAATTACTTCCATTTCTTAATATTAACAATTTCTTTTTCTCAATGTAAGCATGTTTTTTGGAAAATAAGATAGTATAATACGGAGAAAGAAATTAGCGACCAATAAGGCACGCTTTCTAACTTTTAAATCTGATTCTCGTATATGATGACATTACAAAAAAGTATTATAATATAATATATTTAACTTGATTCAACAGACCGACACGAGCGACATACGTCGTCCTTCCCCCACTTCTTCATCTTTATATGAAGATGTACCAGTATCCAGATTACACGAAACGTCGTATGGTGAGCAAAAAAGCAATTATTCATTAAAAAGAGCACATTAATTATTAAATTTTAACATTATTTTTATTTTTAATAAGTCAGAATTTAAGATTTTATCAAAGATATGATAAGTATAAAACAATACAATTCCAAAGAAAAGTTCCATTTTAAAGTATTATTTTATTTTTGGGTGTTTAAATTTACACGCCAAAACTACCAAAACTTTCGTTCGCTTTTATACAGTATTTTCAAATGAACTGTTCCAGTTCTGGTAGATAGTTTTACAATTTCAGAAGAGCAGTCGAGTTTTGTATATAAACCTCAAAATTATTGATATATTTTCAATAATTTTTAAAATAAAATACGGAACTCGACTGTCCCGGAACTGTAAGGCTACGTTCCAGAACCAAGGAACGGAAATGTAACTGCAATAGCAATTTTTTTTCATAATATAGATTGCAAATATTAATATTTTTTTCTCTAAGTGCAATTTTACTATAATTATAGGAAAAGTTTTCATAAAAAAGAAGAAAGTTTTAAATTTCTATTCCGACTTAAAAATGAAATAAATAAAATGTAAAAATTTTATACCGATATTCTACAACATAAAAAATTCGAATAAATTAATACAAATTTATCAATAATAATTTGTATTATATACATGTCATCTAAGTTTAAAGAAAATAACATAAAATAAGTACGTAATAACGAATTTGATTATATAAATTATGCTCGCACGAACAGTGATTTTAAATAAATATCACGTTATAGAAATAATACACTTTATACGCAAATAGGATAGTTATAAATAATGTTACTGAATTTATCGGCTATGGTAAGCATAGTGTAATTTCACTTATGCATCAAGCTTCTACCAGTTCGGTAAATTAAATGACTGTGCAGATTTATAAAAAGTAAACGTACCCATGTGCCAAGTTAGCGTACTACTTTTTCTCTATCACGGATAATTTATCGTCCCATTGATCTTGTGGAAATGAATTATAATTTTACATTACAAATTAATAGTTTGTAAATAGGCAAATTATAATTAATCCAAAAAATTATTGCCTTTTTATTGAACAAAAAAATTACGTCAACTGATGTGTTGAAATACTAAAAAATTTCTCTCGGTGCATAATAATAAAATTATAAAATCCCATTGAAATTGCAACATTTTTAATCATGCGTTTTAAAAAGAATTATTTACTATATAATAATATAGAATAATGCCACGTATTTTTAGATATTTGGTTTTACGTGAAATTGCATCCGCTTTACAAAACCCCGTTAAATAATAATGATTTCTGCTAACGTCTCATAAATTAAATATTACGAAAGTAAACTCAAAATCAAAAGTTTAATTAACTTTCTTAATTGATCCGTTCATCTTCCAATGAGCTTTTAAATTGATTACGCAATATACATTACTTTATCGGAAAGAAATCACAATATCGGTAAAGAATATATTTTACGAGATGTAATCTGAGAATGTCAGGAGCAGTTGCTCAGAAAATTGGAGTAATTTATCTTGGAAATTGTTTCTTAGGCGATTTCTTCATTCATTAATTTGCATGAAATTTTTATTATCGACATAATTTGACAAATTATTGTTCTCAGATTAAGTCGTAACAATTCTCTCGGGTCACTGTATTTTTAAAGAATAAAAAAAAATTGTACAGTGGAAGGATATTGTGCATTGCAATTAAAAAAAATGAAACATTGTTATGCTCCAAGATACGTGAGATGATTGTTCGAACATTCTTTATTTTCTTCTTCAGTGTAGGTGCCCGCGATCGTCTATTCTCAACCAGACATATTGAGTAACTGTTTCTAAGGTAATGTGCAGAATATGATCCGAAGCTTGAATTCTAATAGAACAAGAAAAATCGGAATGATTATTTGTAAGTCCATAAGATAGGAATACCGGTGCATTTAACAGTAAATGTTGCCATTTATACACTTTTCAATCGACAATATTGGCCAACAAATTATTATTACATATACGTAATATGTTCTAATTTATTTATTGATTTTTTAAGTTAACAATTAAATAGCACAAAAAATTAGTGAAGAGGAATTTTTCATAAAATAAAATGTCTTTTAAATGTTTCAGAAAAAAAAGAAAAGGTTCAATAACATCATAAAAATACTTATTTTTAGAGTGCAATCACATTCTTTATATGAATTTTAATTTCATCCATTCGCAACAATTAAATAGAAGTCAATGAAAATTCCTCTGGTACAAAAACGGCTTGTCGCAATTCAAACAAGCGTATGCAATTATTCCCAGCGTTGGGCATATAAGAAAACGTAGAATTTGTACAAAAAGTGCAACAATTATATTGCAAAAACATGAATTATATGGAAGAACGTGCATAATGATTTAGATGAATATTTAAATAAAATAAATTGCAATATAAAACGAACACTGTGAGAAATTTTTTAGTTGTAGCTATCATAATAACTTGGGGATATAGGTGCCATTTATGGTAGTCCTTGTAATACGATATAGTAAAATATATAAAATATTTTATTTAAATTATATTCTAATTAAATTAGGATATAGTCGTCGACAAAAAATACTTAAAATTAGTAAAAATACACTCTTTTAATTGAACCAATAATTTACTAAATTGATACTCGAGGATTTTTTTTTGCACTTAATGGAAATTAATAATACAATTGCTTATCGCATAATTGAAAATTGCAAATGATTAATAATTGGGTAAATATATATATATAAACTTGTTATTTTTCAAATTCTCTGTCAATTTTCCTGTTTTCCAAAAGTGCACTTATCAAAGAAACATAAATCTTATGCTTAAAATACGAAATATCTTCCAGTTCCTGTTAAAAACAGTAAATTTTTCACATTTACTTCTTTCAGAGTGTATAATTAAGTTTTTTCGTAACGTTAACAGTTTTAGAAAAATCGTTAATCATTATATTAAATTTGTTAAGTACTCATGTTAAAGTGAACTTTTTCTGACACGACAATGAACAAATAAAAGACGAATAATAAAGTAATTATAACATTTTAATTGCTATTTACATTGAAACTATTTATCGCGATAGTTTGAAAAAGGCAATAAAAGGAAGCTATAACATTAAAATTAAATCTTAATGATCATAATATTATAATTACACGGAGAGAAAAGATTAATAAAATTTACTGACATTCTTAGTAAACTGGTTATATATTGGCAAAACTTGAAAAATTACTATCTTAAGTTAGTAAAACGTATCAATTTGTTGACAACGATTCTTAGAAAGCTGACACTTTTTACTAACTTAGGATAGTAATTTTTCAATTCTTGCAAGTATATGACCAGTTTACCAACAATGTCAGTAATTTTTATTAATCTTTTCCCTCCGTGTAATTGTTATAAAAATGTATGTAATATTTATAATATTATTTAATACTAATTACTATAGTATTATAAATATTAAATAGTAATGTAAAAGAATAAAAATCTTAGTAAATACATGAAAATGTATGAAATTTCTAATATAATATTTATAATACTTTATTTATCTTCTGTTAACTTATCCTAAAATTAAATTATTAAGAGGCCCAATACAAAATTATTGACGATAAATTTTATCTTAAGATAAAACAGCTCTAATAAATAATAGTAACATTTTCCTTTGTGAAATATATAATCTGAAAACTCATAATTGTTATATGTATTTCATGTTTTTACATTTTGCTATAAATAATTTTTAAAAATTGCTAATAATCGTAAAATTAAATTTATGTATTTTTATATAATCATTATAAATTTTCGTTGTACGTTACAACATGGAAATTTGTGTTATGAAATACTACGAATTACTATAACTCTTTAAGCAAGTAATATATTTCACACGTGGCGGTTGTATGATGTTCATTTGTTTATAACAATATAACTATTTAATTATTTTATTATTTACTTTTCATTTGTCATATTATATTATAATTTTTTTCAAACATTGATTATTATTCTTCCAATACACATATTCATAAAATGCAAGTTTTAACCGAAAATTTCAATCTGAACCTCCGTGACCTTAAACTGTAGTTCGAGTTCAGATAGTGCATTTGCGGTTAATTTACAATTCTTACTCACCTGGAATGTAAGCAAACTAAAAACCGGATTTCAGATGCCATTTCTTTATCAATGTAATATATTCCACAAAAGCTTTCGTGTTATTGAAACGACTGTGCAATTACGTCAATAAAGCAATTAAGAAAATGTCGAATAATGGAGTGACAAATCAAACGGTACATTGCAGTTAAAAACAGGAAATTTTATTCATAAAATTTGTACAAAGATCGAAAGAAAATATTTCGGATGATATTCAGTGATTGCTTTATAATTCATAAATTCAATACTTTACAATTGCAATATATTTCCCAAATAAATGTGCAAAGAAAAATGACCGTAGTAAAGAAACAGTAATTGATGCTCGATGTATAAGTGAATGGTGCATTAGGTACATGGTTACACAGAGAAAAAAGAAGACATTCGAGATAAAACTGGAAGTTGTGAGATGTGGAATATCGAGAATTCAGAGAGTCGCAGTTGATATGATATAATTCAATTACGAAACGCGCGCGGTGAAGTTACGATTAAAGCGACAGGAAGTTTAAGAACGAAATAGTGCGCTCTGCAATTTGATATCGAACATTAATTGCACAAAATTCGTATGCCCTTATTATTTAAGGGATATTTGCACAGTATGATGATCTATCGCATAATTCAACATGTCACAACTCGATGTTATCTGCCGAAAGTAGTATCAAAAGTATCACAGTATCGGTAAATTTAACAACTTTTTCTCCGTGCGTAAACATAATTCTCTTTTTTTTTTCACGAAGTAAACTAATATCGAAGATACCGCTATATATATTTCAACAGTGGGATATAATTACAAAGCTCACAACAAGACAGTTATTCACTGAGAGAAATTTGTTAGTAATTGCAACTATTTTTTTTTGTTTCATTATATTATATAACATTTTATTTTATTTGTTTATATGAATTAAAAATTTATGTTATAAAAATGTCTTTGTAATAATTTTTTATTAGAAATTTCTTATATCTTTTTTAATTTCACATTTTTAAAGTTTTTTAAAAATAATTAGAATTTGTTTCAAACTCTATTGTGAGTGTGAGAGATAAATGCACGAATATCTCTAAGTTATTATAAAATATAATAGTAACTACTTATAAATTTCTGTCAGTTTATGACGTAATAAAATATATGGATGTTTATTAACATTTTTTATTATATTATTTGAACGTAATATAATTTTTTTTGGGTGATACTAATTTATCTTCGTGTAAATTATGATAGTTTAATCGATTGCTAATTGTCTAAAAGATCCTTCAAGGCCAAACAAGTCATCGCATGATTTCGGCTTTCCTGGTCGTAGATTTTCGTTCGTTTTAACTGACTCCTGCTCTTTAAACCAAGGACCATATTCTTCTAACTTTTTCATCCATTGATCTGTAATACAAACAAAATTACAAATTAGATAAAATTAAAAAAAAAAAGTTTGAATATATTGTTGTTCACTATTTTTATTTAATGAATTTAAAATTCTAGTGTTGTAGTGTTGTCATTATTCTGGAACTGAACAATATTTATGTCGAAATACACATGAGTTCAAGTACAATGTACAATAATGAAGGTTATTATATTATTTTTAAAATATTATGATTAGAAATTTTATAAATATGCGTATATAATAACTTTTACTAAATTGGCAAATTACAATTTAAGGAAAAGTACATTGAACAATATGCTTTTAATGTGTTTATATATAATTTTTTTAATGAAAACATTAAAAATATCAATTTCAAAAGATAGAAACTATTGATTGACTATATAAATGTCATCCTTGTAATAATGTTAAAGTTAAACTTTTGTTTTTAATAATGGAATTTATTGCTCATATTTCCTCATTAAACGTCCATATTATTTTTATGACTTTAGGAAATAGTGAAAATATCTTATATTTTTCTTTATAAAAACAATTTTATGTTAACATATTTAAAATATACAATCCCCAGTAAAAATGAAACATACATGGTCCATATATGTTTTAACAATTTCATATAAGAAAATAATAAATTCATACATAGACATATTGCATTTTGTTAATTCATTTACGGCTGTATATGGTTGATATGTGGCATTAATTGATATAATACTCTAGTCATATATGGTTTCAATAATTTCAATTATGTATTTGGTATTTTCTTATATGAAATTGTTAAAACATATATGGACCATATATGTTTCATTTTTACTAGGGTATGTTTGCAAAAAATAAATAATGATCTTAATAAAATAATGAAATTATAAGAATAATTAATTAATAAACGTTAATAAATTTGTTTCCAGCCTCTCGCAATCTCACCATGGATTTTCTGAATGGGACCGGCATTACCACCGTACTCCTCCGGTAACATTTCCTTGGGTATGTGGTCATACAAAGTATTCATTGTACTGTGAACAAATATTCTATTGCGAATTTTCTCTTTCAGGAACGGTTTAACGAAGTTGATGATCGAGTCGACCAGAGGACTGACGTTCACGACGTGAACTTCTTTGAGTTTTACGGGATAAGCTTCTTGGACGCACACCAAAAACTTCTTGACCAACGCCGGGGTGAACTTGGCGAAGTGCGTTGGAGTCGCTACAGTGGCGTCAAGGATGTAAACGTCGCCGGCGACGCCTACATACTCCTCCTTCAAACGAATATCGCCGATCATCAGCACCAGTTTCATCGCTTCCGCGACATTTGGAGTTGGCAAATCTTTGTCTATGCCGCGCATTAAAATCACTCGTCGACCATTGTCCGTTAAGCCTGGCAATGGAGGGACTTGGCTGGAAAAATTGTTATACGATTAATCTAACAATTAAGCAAAGGTACGTTAATTAAATAATATATTTTATATTTTAAGTTAATATTTTTTAATCTAATATTCTTTTAACTTAAGTTATATTTACTAACATTAAAAATAATAATGGGTAAAACGATGTGTACTTTTAAATCAAAAACATTTTTTATGCTTTCAAAATCCAAATAATAATTGATGTTGCGCTGAGCAATTTTCCGTAATTTCGATAGATATACGCATAAAAAGAAATGTAAACATGAAATTTAGAAAGGTCAAATCTTCTTTGCGCAATGGTTTCATACAACGGCGATTTAAGCTGGAGATAACGATATGATCAAAAATTCTGTTTCCTAATCCGAGTCATATTACGATTGCAGTGTCCGATCAGATATATACTTTCCAATACATAAATCAATCCAATGAGAAAAAAGTAATAATAAACTTTGTTCGTGAGCTTTGACAAGTTTAGTGAACTTTTTAGCAAAGTGATCAGCTGGTTGATTTGAAGATATGAATTGCTTACACGATTCTTGCGATTTCTTGCAGCTCGTTGCGCGTGATATCACGATTCGTGAAAAATTCTGGAACCAAACCACGCATTGTAAAGTACATGTCCAGTTTTCTTTTGCATTTTTCCAGGGAGAATTTGCAACCTCTTAGGAATGTCATTAATCTAGCATCATCTAAAAAGAAAGATTAGTTGTAATTTTTCCATTTATTTTATTACTTCATTGTAATATACAACATGGTCATCTTGAAAAATATAAATTGTTCGACAAAAATTGTTGGAAAAAAAGAACAATTTCCCTATTGACCTTTTTGACTTGATTGTTATCGATTTAATAAGCTAATGAAAATACAGTTTCAAAAACTCGAACATTTTTCTATGACAAATTGTGTAAGTCAATTAAAATTAGTATATTTCGTTCAATTTCAATGTCTTATCATGATTTATTTCAAGCATGATTTACATATTAATGTTCTTGCTGAAACTAATTACTTTTACCAGTGTCATGAAATCTATCTTTTAGTTTATAAATTTACTTCATCTAAGAATTGATGTAAGCATTTTAGGTATCTTCCATTAAACAAAATTTGTAATTCCATTAAACAAATTTTGTTAACTATATTAATTACCAATAATTCAACGAATTATTATTAAAATTTTTGTTAAATTATTACCGTCAAAAGCAGGTAAATGAGGCTGCTTTGCCATCCATTCTTTGATGATTGTCAAATCATTATCGCGGGTTTGAACATCTTCATTGAGTTCCACCCGAATCTGTTTCGACATCTCCTCATTTGGATGTATTAATAACATCTGAAAAGAAACATGACCGGTCAGAATTTGCTTTTCGATCCAGTTTAATCGCTTGGCAAAAAGAGCGAAACGAAACGTGTTGTAATTAACATTTTGTAATCCAACAGATATGATTAATCCGTTGCAATGCTCGTAGACAGTATGCACCGGGCCATGAAAAAATTGTAAAATCAAAAAAAAAATAATAACGATCCACTATTTTCGCGCCACTCTGTAAACTTTATTGAGACAAATTATGTAACGATTGGTAAATTACATTTAATGCGTTGTTTGCATCATCGTAACTTTCTCTGTTCGTCATGCGCAGTAATCGCAAAGAGAAAGGAGTTCACGATTTTCAACGTGTAGTTCTCGTGTCTCTGTACAGGGTGTCCTAGTTAACTCGCGAATTCGTTAATTCATTCGACCATTTTTCGATCATTCACAAAAAATGACGGTTGCGCAATACATTCCGATTTGCAATTGGAATAATGTATTAATTAATTCAGAAATTATGAATTCATTTTTGTTCCAAAGTTATTCAAATGTACACATTAGATTGATACTAATATAAAATTAATATTTAGTTTAATTTTTATTATTATAAGTAAATAATGAAAATAGACCACAGTAGCATTAGATTTAAAAATCAATTGTAAATAATCTGTTTTACAAGTGTAATTGTCAAAACGACATTGAGATTCTTCAGCGTTCATTACCCGACAAATTATTAGCTGAATTAAATTTAAAAAAAAAGAAGAAAAGAAAGGAAAATTATTTTTCATCCAAGATAATCAAAGTTGCAATAAGTGTAAAGTTTGCAATATTCCATATGGTAGTCAATTTAATATTGAAACTTGCCTAACTATATCCAAAGTTGTAGTAATCTTTGAGTTTTGTTTCTTTGTGTTAACAACTGCAGTAGTTTAACGAAAAAGTTGTTAGACCATAAATACAAAGGTTTGACGTTCGGTTCTCAGTCTTACAATTTTTTTTTCTCGACGTTATTCATCTGTTTTTCAAATAAAGTATTTTTATTATTTAAGATTAGACATGTTAAACTTTACAGACTTTCGTATATATTTTAGCAGTGTAAACAAGCTGAAGTGACATGTTTAATCTTCATTTTTTTAAAGAATGACGTTAAAATCTGACGTCACCAAATTATTAAAATCTTCGGTAATGATAATTCGAAAACACATTAACAATTCTTTCATTTTTTCCGTATATAAGAATAACAAGCAATTAAAGCTTCTATCATTAAAATATAACTAGTATTAGCAATTTTATACACTAAAATTTGACATAGTATTATTCCATATATTTGTACACAATCGAAATAAAATTATTATTATACATATTAAATTAATATTATTATACAATTATTTTATTATATGTACAATTGATATTATTCAGCAAAAAATTTAAGGATTAAAAAATAACTGAATAAATTTGTAATGTAGATAAATGCAATTCAAATATTGATTCTCATGTATCGATTAACCTTTTATAAGAAAAACAGAAATTTGAATAATAAACAGTCATACGCTTGTACAAATTTCGTGCAAATTTTCCAGACAACGAAGATTAACACAGTAATGTTCTTGTTATTATTACACATCATACTTGAAATACATCTGACATACATTTGATTCAACATCTAACTCAATGCAACAAAAATGTAATATCTTAACATTTGTTTCACTATATATTAGTAGTTAATATTATGTTTTTTAATAACTCGGTGTTATACATGCATTCCTTACGATATGATTATAGTAACCCATGAAGCAATGACAATTTTTTTTTGAAACCAAGAGCAATTATTTGTTTCAAATGTTGGCTATATATTCAAATTCTATAGATTAATGTTTGTAACACACACACACACACACACACGCGCGCGCGCGAAAAGTGTCTTACTTCTGCAGTATAGTATTGCAAGTATAATTGGATTTTCATAAAATATATAATATATAAAGTAACACTGAAAGTATGCCCGTTTTATAATTTATCGTCACATTTTACTTTTTCTCAATAAGAGTTTAAAGATTTATGTAATACTAGATAAAAGTAATTTATTAAAAAGAAAATTTAACTCGGTATATATTATGAATTTCATAATTTTTATGTATTTCGAAAGTTTCTATAATTTCTAGCCAAATAATAGTGTTGAAAGAAAAAATTGTATGGACGAAAATCGAACTTCAAACCTTTGTATCTTATTTGTAGCTTGTTTGAGAATCAGAGAAGTGAGTCTAATATCAGTATAATTTTATATGTCACATTAATATTACTATAATATTTGCTTGAAAGTTCACTTATAAAAAATCGTATTTTTTCCAATTTTGGATTAACTTTGTTATCATAATGGCTACGATTTGATCTTGATTATATTTATTATAATTGATTATATTATTGTAATATAGTATATACTCTTGATTACAATTATTGAGAATTTTTTTGAAATTTTTGAAACCAATTATTTGAAAAATCGCGATGATTTTAAAATTGTAAACAATTTCATGTCTAAAGGAAAGGTATGAATTTTGTCGACTACCTCATACACTCAAATATTACATAAACATCTTAAAAGCACGTGTATGAAATGATGCAAATTATCCAGGATTGCAAAATTGGCGAGTCTTTTCTCTGTCAACCCGTATAACTTTTATGATTATTTTTTTTTGAACGTTCATGAATTAAACATTATACAGTCAATCTTATGCACGGTGAAGATCTAAAATATTAATAAATAATTTGTATAACAATATATAAAATTATTTATTATTAAAATTCTTGGACATAATTAATTTAATTTCTATATTCTACTTATATTTTTTCTTTCATTATTGTACATTTTGATACCTAAAATACCCCCATTATATTTTATAATAATTCTGTAAAAAAGAAGAAATGATTACAGGAAATTTATGTCTACACGTAATGATAAGTAGGCATAATTTTATATGCTCGTGCACAATGTCGTACAATTGAAACTTGGAAAAAATTAAAAAAAATTGCGCATTCGTACAGTATTTGTATAATTATAAACATTGTATTGATAATTGTATTGAATCAAGCATTACAAGTTGCACTGAAAATTACAGTTATCTACCAGACGCTTCTGAAGAAGAATTTTGAGATTCAATGTTATCCAATTAAACGACAGCAGGTTTTATGTTGTCCAAATTTTTATTTATTTTTACAAACAATTAAATATACCTTGTTTTTATAATTAACATCAACTAATTTTACAAGTTAATAAATTTATTCATTATACCTCGTATTTTATTTTATTATAATAATTTAAATATTTGCTAAAAAGCTTGAATTATTTAAGTTGAAATTTAAATTATTTAATTTCTTTTCTACATATGAATCTATTTTTCTCTGTTTACTGCAGTTAATAATGAAACATTTTTTTAATTAAGCGACACTTTTCATCCAATGTTTTTAATCCTCAATATTTTAGCAAAAACATTTTCTGCCATTCTAAAGTCAACAGCTTTGAACTTGAAACGTTCAATGTTGAAGTCTTCATTAATTGTTAATGATTTTCAAATGATTGTAAATAGTAATAATAGCAATACCTTCATTTTTACTTGTTGCCAACTAATGTAAATATGTGTCTTCTATGTTGAACAGATGATGACAACTGGAGTAACGATAAAATGGTATGCGGTTGATCTCCACGAACTTGAGAGCAGAAGGTTTGACATTCACAAAAAGGTCATTTTCTTAAACTTGTCACTGAAAAGGTGAATTAGCAATGCCCGCGAGATGTAGACGGTAAAACTGGTGCTCCGACGAATCTAAGTAAGGTTTCTCTTTTAGAGTGGGAATGGTATCTTAGGAACCGGTTCCTCTTATAGCATGACTTTACACCCCTCCATTATTGTACGTTGTACTTTCTTGGTTTTTAGCAATGCACTTTTAATTAATCACCTCAAACAATCAAATTTCATGTTGCAATTAAATTAACGTTTTTTTATTCTATATGAAAAATGCTAATTGATCTTGTGAAAAGTTCAGCTATTATTTTGACATCAGGTTTCAGTAATTGGCATTTTGCAATAAAATAATTATTTTAACAAAACCATGTATTGGAAAATAAGGATTTTCATTTAAATTATTTATGTTTTACAAGTTAAAACCTTCATAATGTTCAATTAAAAATTTATTTAAAATGAGAGACTTTGAATATTCAGCTTTTGTTAAAAGTGAATTGCTACTACTTATTTATAAGCAGAACACATTTAGATAGTGTGACTTAATTATAATTATAATTAAGTTATAACTTAATACAAAACTTGTTTTTGGCAAATTTTAGGATATCAAATAAACGTTTCTCAACGTCTCCTCTATTAAAAATGAAAATGGAATTAACATTTTGTTAAAGGCAAATTAATATAACTTAATTTTAGAAAATAGAATGATTAATTCATGAGTGTTAATGAAAATACTCAACATAATGAATTTATAGTCTAAAATAAAGAGATAAAATAAGGTCTTAAGGTTCTTATGATTAATTGTTCTAATGCATATAAACTTTTTAGCTGCTTATTAAACACGATTTTGTCTTTCTTGGGAAATCATAACTTTTTACTTTGTTTAAAAACAACGTTTTCTCAAATTTGAAAAAAAATTGCTACGTAATCGATAGATAAATTATAAGAGATGTTTACTTGGGAATAACTATAAGAAAATGCAAAATTGTACAAAGTTCAAGATTTATTGTTGACTCTGAAGTATCATGATTAAACTTTTTTTGTTAAAAATATCCATCATATGATTAATAATAATAATAAAATGCAAATTAATAATTTTTGAAAATAGCTCTTTACTGTTGCTAAAAAATAATTATTTCTTGAATATTAATTATCAAAGGTTTCAAAAAGTATAATTTGTATATAAGTTGAAATGATATACAAGTAACTCTCCTTAATCACGGGCACAAGACATTTTACAGTCGATACATATTACAAAATTGATATTTCGTACTAGTCAATGTTGAGCAAATGTATATGAATGCTCGAAATTGTATGCTATGACCAGTGATTTCATAATTGTTTGAAATTACTTTCATAATTGCGACGATAGATATAGCTCGCGAAATTTAACAATAGCAGCATCTGCTTTACAAAATAAGGAGTTATGCAAGGGTTCGAACTAAAAAGTATAAATATATGAACACGAACTCAACATATTAGGAAGTAGAAAAAGTACAATTCAATAAATTAAATTGTATAAGAGTAGCATTAAATTTATTTTACACACACGAAAAAAAGTGTTCAGCAAATTACTGTTTATATTGTGGAAATGAAATTTACTTGCAAAACTCAAAAATTTTTCTTTTTAAATAGAATATAGTTTATATTGAAATGATGTAATGAAGAACAATATTATATTGACTTGCAAAGTTGTATCCAACATTTTCAGAAATATCTTACAATAAATAGAAATTGGTTCAAGATTTTTTTATCGCATATACAGCTGTTGGTATAATGTGGTAATTGAAATTTAAGTGAAAGTGTCAAAACAAATGAAAGGCTCGGAATTATAGTTTAGATATAGTTCTATTATTTATTTATTAGTATATTTTTATACATATTTAGTTTTATTGTATTAAAGAATTGGAAATTGAATTTTTAACGAGTATAAAAGTTCTCTTTAATTCTCAACTAAAAGAAATGAAATCTTTTATTGCATTCTATTGCACTTATTACATAAGTTTCTCTTTGTATTTCTATAATTTCTGATATTAAATATTACTATTGCCAAATTTAAACAAGAACAAAATAATAATTTAGATATAAATAAGAATTATGATGATTCTGTGACTAAGTAATACTATATTCAATAAATTTTTGAACTTTTTTAATTATGGTTTCATTTTAGATTAATAGTATATATTATTCAAGATACCTTGATAGAAAAATGTTTTGATACAGTATCATTTATTATTATTGTTTACTTTCTCTGTTTAATAGTAATACTTTTAAGGAAAAAGATTGTATTTGGAATAAAATATAAAGCCACAAAACTGTTATATACTTTTTAGTAAAAATGTATATTTTTTTTTAATGCTGATGTATTTAAACTCTATGCCAATATGATTAATGAATACTGTAAAATCTGTGAATTAATATATATAAATATGTGATGTACTATGATGTACTATGATGCAAAAATTTGTTTGAGAAAAAATGTTCTGTATTTTCAAATTTAAAATATAATTAATTTTAATAAACATTAAAATTCAAATAAATAGTTGACGATGATGAAGAATTGAAAATCTATTTAATATTAATGATAATGGAAATTTTGCTGAATATTGGAAAATTTAATTATGACATTAAACTTATTATAATATCAATATTTATTCAACAAAATTCTACCAATTCGAGTATTTACAAATGTTCAAAAATCTGAATCAATTAGCTAATAATTGAAATACTTCATTCTATTTTTTCTGAACTATTCCCTTGTGTTTCTATTACAATCCTTTGTTTCTCCCTTTCAATTCGTTGTTTCATTTGTTCTTTCATTTCCATTTTCTTTCGCTGCCTATACCTCTTTTCTGACGTCTTTTTCATACATATTCGTTTTTCTTGCATCTCAATAGAATCATTTCCATTGATCATAATATCCAATTTTTTTAATAAAATTTCTCTAGCCTTTTTCTGGTTCTGTTGCAAACTACGAGTCTCATGACATTTTATTACTATCCCTGTTGGTATATGTTTCAGAACAACACAGTTACTTGTTTTGTTTGTGGCCTGGCCTCCTGGGCCACTGCCTCTAACAAACATTTCTTCTAATTCCTTTTCATTTAGTGTTGGATATTTTGAATAATCTAAAAGTTTTTTCCATTTGAAACGACACTGAATTGTATTAGGATAACTTGATTGTAGTATTGGAAGGATATTTACAGGCCTTTGTGATAAGGTGTACAGTTGTGAACAAAATATTTTTAATATATTCATATTTAAAATATATATGTCTCAATTTTACACTATAGATTTTAATCTCAATAATGTTTCTCCTTTCTGGAAAAAAGAACAAATATTTATAACATAAAATCTATTATTAAACTTATATAAGAGTTCATGTGCTTTTAAAATATCTTTATAATAACAATTTGAAAATTTAATTCTACCATACTATCACGTTATACAAAGAATATAATAACTATATACAACACAAAACTGTTCTTTGAATTTTTAAATAAAATTTTAATTTTTTTATATTAAAAATATTAGATTAAAATATAGCATATAATAATAATCTGAAACCTTATCACTAGTTTAAAACCTAAACGCTTAAATATAGATTTTTTAAATTTCTGTAACTTTAGAATGTCATAAAATTTAAACATTTAAAATATTATTTTTGCAATTGGAGAAATAAAAAGCATATAAAATACAAATTGCATTAAAAATTGCTCACAGCTTATCTTTAAGTGTTTGATATTCAATTGATGAAAGCTCTGTTCAAATTGTAAAGATATTGTTGCAATATAATATTTTAATTTAATATAATATATTTTGTATATGTATAATATATTAAAACATATTATATTTAGTCTGAAATTAAAATGTGAAAGAAATATATAACAATAAGAAACAACTTATCAGAATAATAAATAAACAATTATAAAATTTAATATTAACTGAATTAAAAACCTTAAGAGATATGAAAATAGAAGCAGTTCAAAGTTACCTCAATAAAGTAATTTATTTCTTGTGGATCACTTAATCTTTTATTCTCGTAAAAGGAGTTTCTTATTCTATGATTATAATATTCTTTATTTGTATATTTTAGCGACTGGCCATATCGCATAAGATTCTTGTACAAGGTTAACACCTGTCTCCTTGTCATCTCACCTTAATTCTGATAACAATTTATTGAAACTATATATTCTTATTCAGTCAATTATTACTTCTTTTTGTTAAAGATGTTCAAGGTACAACTTTCATTAACAAAACTTGAAACATTATTGTGTTCAAATATAACCCTCAAATTTTTTTTCACAGCTTATCAGGGAGTACAAACTTCTTAGAGATGCATTTCCAGATGAAAAGTGAATTTGACATAAACTGTAAACGTCGGTACTCAACTCCACTTGAAGTAACTTAGCGGTGCATCATCCAGAGGGCCTACCTACTTCCTTAATGATTTATCGTTGGAAGGTAAAATCAAAGACAGAGAGATAGTTTAACGGCGGGTTTTTCAAATTTACGTTAAATTCGTGCAGATTTATGAAGCTGTTTTTTGAGTATTTTGCATTCAAATAATTATAAATAAAATAATTATATTGTTAAATATTAAGAGCAACATTATTATCCTATTTAATTTGTACAATTTTTTTTTTTAATAAAACTAGTGTTGTAAACTGTGGACTGAATGAATTTTATCTTATTCTTTACATTTGTTTTTAATTAGCGTTTGAATATTTCTCGGTTTCCGCGTTTACACCATTCTTTATTTCAACGGTAAAGTGTCGAGTATTGTGCTTGTAATGTTGGTACAGTTTTCGATAATTTGGTTCTTTCAGTAATTTATATTATTACTAACTATTTAATTCTACGTTTTAATTCTTATTATTTTAAAGGTATTCAGTGTTATTTTATTTAATTAAAATGTTTCCACTGTTGCAGAAAACAATTTAAATTCAACTTTATTTAGAGTTATTAAAACATTACGAAAATTGGACAAGAATGGATCGCTTTTTCAAAAGGTGTCTTTTAAAGATTAAATGCCATAAACGCGAATTATTAACTTTTGATAAACTCAAATTGAGAATAGGTAAAGTATAGTATTTTACTTATATGTAATTACATAAATTTAAAATATAAATAATATATTCTTAATTGATTTATTCGTTCATTATTATTATTATTGTTGTTGAAAAAAAGAAAAGCTTTATTTAATCAATAATTATTGCTGGTTTAATTATTGAATTTAAGAATTAAGACAGCATATGTGTAATAGAAAGACATAAAATTGATTAAAAAAGGTGAAAATTTAATCAGCAGTTCTGAAGAAGTTGCATTGTATGTAACTATGTAGATAGATGCCAAGAAATGATCAATAGAAGGAGACTGCAAGTGACAAGAGCATTTTGAAACCTGAATATCGATGTAAATTGCTGCGGTGCTTCACTTAAAGAGTTAATTTAAAAGAAATATATATTGTTCGCGAAGAGAAAAGATTAAAAAAAATAACTAAAATTGTTAGTAAATTGGGCCCTTACTGGTCCAAACTATCATTTTTATAATAATATTCGTTTTGTTTTCGACAACGTTCTACAAAAATGACTATTTCAACTTAGTAATTGAATTATTGTTAAGAAGAATGACGCGCGTAATACGTATACTTTCTAATGAGCAAATTGTACAAATTACTATCCGAGAGATAGTAATTGAGATAGCAAAAATATAAAGAAAAGCTGTGTTTTTGCTTTCGTAAAAGTTTGTAAATTTTACATATAACGAGACAATGATTGAAAATATTCGAAAGTCAACAAGGAGAATATTGTTTACATTCGGTATAATTAAAGTCGTTCGTAGTCTCGGGGTAAAGAAATCAGCATTCTGACGCGGAGGTCGAATATTCGAGTTTCGAATAAAAACTTATTTTATAGATTCATTTGTGAGATATTTTATATTTTTAATTTTATATTTTATTTCAAATTTTAGATACGTGGAAACAATTTTGGGACATTCTATATTCATATATCAATTTGCACAGTCAATATTTCGGATACAAAAGTAATAGATGTAAAATTGCACATAAAGTTGCATGCAAGTGTCATAAATAACAGGTAAACATATAAAAATCAGTGCACAATTGTATTGCTAGATATTATATATTATCATAAAACATAATATTAAATTATATAACAATTTTAAATAAAAACTTAGTTAAAATTCATTCATTTTGAATTCAGCTACTCTACGAAGACGGGACGAATGGATACGAATTCGCGGCCTCTAGTCACGTGGTTTGAGGCCGCGGCCCATTTCTGGCCTCACTGCGTTCAATGCAATTACATTTCGTGAAGGATGACGCGACGCTCGTTCTCTTTCCAGCAGACGGAGGGGTAGAGAGACGCGCGAAAGGGGTAGCGCGCGCCGGGAAGAGGTTCGACGTTAGGGGGAGTTGCACGAGAGGAGAGTACAAGGTTTTGCAGGAGCAGTAATATCGATCGGTTGGTCGTCTGGTTGAAAACAGGCTCGAAAGAAGTATTTGCCGCGCCGAGCCAGGAGCTTCAACGAAACAGGCTCAGCTGGCTTTTCGTTTGTTCATTCGACAAAGTCCGTCCGAATTTTCGTAACGTCGGGCCCCGGACGACCGAACTCAGGCCCGGACCGTCAAAAAGCAGTGTTCCAGTGCACGCGACCTTGCGTGGCCAACGTCGGGCCAAGGTCTTACATTGCGTGGCGCAACCTAGCCGTATAATTAACAGCTGATCGAATTCGGTTGACGCGACACCAACCAGTGAAATTTTGGATATCCTAGTGGTTCCGGACACCCATCTAGTTAAAATTTAGGATTCAGCCTCCAGAACACTTGGACGAGCAATGGAATCTGGACCTGACCAGTTCGCGAGTCGCGAATCGCCAATGACATGAAATCACTGGATCCCGGGAACCCGCTTATAGCCTCACGTTGATCGTCGAGGTCCATCTCTTTGGGACACATATACAGATTATATACGAGACAGATTATACACATTATTTTGTTGGTCCATAGTACGGAAAATGGAAATATATAGTGTCTTAATTGTCAAAGATTTATTGTGCGCGTACCTACTGAACCGTGCAGGAAAATCGTTGAGAGTTTCCAAGACGATTAAGCTTTAGTAGAGTTTTAACGATGGTAGCTATTATTTAGGACTTTGACAACCAATTTGCAACAATGAAGAAGAAAAGAGATCACTGATACTGCGATTAAGCGGTGCTTACCAATCGAACCTAAAGAATGGAGAGAATTGATTCATCGCCACGGATTCGGCCTTACCTCGAGTGCTGGGACGTAAGTGTTTTTATGAATTTTGCGATGATTTACATTTTTCGCTTTGGTCTCTTGTTTTATGCTATAAGAAAAAGATGAAAAACTATTTTATTACATTTATTTCACTTATACAGTTTATTTACATTTTCCCTTATGACTTTAATATTGAACTGGACGGTATTTAAATATAACTTTTTATTTATTTTATTTTATTATTACATAATATTAATAATATTAACTATATATATAAGTAATAGCAATGCCTAGTTTTGGTAAGATCATTTTTTAATAATATAAAGGTTAATAATCTGCACATGCATTTTACACTTTGACAAATCTAGTAATTATATTACACTAAGAGAAAAGTGAATTTGTAATTTTTGTTTAAAATATGTTGCATGCGTGGTATAATTAACAAAATTATTATGTCACAAATATTATAACAATGAAGCAGTTTCATTCTAAAGCATTTGATTTTGACATTTAATGTTACAATGTAATATAATTTTGTTTACATTTACATTATAAAGCACTTTCTAGTATATTGTTATAAGTTATTAAATAAACTTTTTTCTCAGCGTGGGCGTACAGTAATACTGCAATTTTATGTACATTATTTAAATACAAAAATAGCTCTATGACGGAAGAAGTAATTTCGCAATTTCATCTGTCTGACAAAACTCGTATATTAATCACTGACTGCGGGACAAGTTCGATCTAACATACACAAGAGTAGTTTTTCTTCTTTAAGTTTGTGTGCAATCTGATTATGAATATTTATTAGCAAGATTTCAACTAATTTTGCAAACAATGATATTTTATGATCATTAAACGATTGTATTAGACGCTTAAGAAATTTGGGGAAAAAGTGCACTCATTTTTCTACTACTTGTAAGTGGGTGGACAAGTGGGTGGTACGATTTCATAAAATATATGATCAATATAAATGTAGATTAAGAATACTTGCGCCGCTCGATTCAGACAGGTATAAATTAGTTTTATCGTGTATGTACACAATTGGTTTTGAGTATTTCGTAAAATGAAAATTACGTAACGTATTATTAACTAAATGTGTATTACGTGTACGTTTCGATCCTGAAAATATGCTTACTTTATTCCGTCATCTTGCGAGCGCATAAATTTAATTAAGTTTGCAGATTTGTTTGCATAAATTAATATAAATTACTCTAATTAATAAAAAGAAAAGTGTGTAGCAAGTAAATTCCAACATTTTATTCGATTCTTAAACGCTTACTAAATATCCAAAAGTTTCATCTAATTAAACGCAGCGAAGTTTCAACATTATAAAATACTATTTTCTTGTATAATTTAAATTTTTATTATTTGTTTCAGTTTACTTAAAAGTTGATTGTCTGCATTATCAAATAAGAAATCACTTGAAGAACCTTTAAATTTAAGTAAATAAAAATAATATAAAGAAACAAAAAGTGGTATAAAGAAGGTTATTTTCTTTGTTACTTTTGTAAAGAATGTACGTAATGGTACTTGCATTTTATAAAATACAAAAAGTAATCGAATTAATTTTGTTTTTATTATAGCAGAACGAAGACAAATATTCGGTGGCTAACAGTCAAGCACCACTTCAAGTCGGTGAAGATGGGCATCCGGAGCGCGGCACCTGGACTGGAAAATTTGACTTTTTACTATCACTCTTGGGATACAGTGTAGGCCTCGGCAACGTATGGAGGTTCCCGTATCTCTGTTATTCGAACGGGGGCGGGGCATTTTTAATTCCTTTCACGATCATGCTAATTATCGCTGGATTACCTTTGATGTTTATGGAACTGTCGCTTGGTAAGACGATTGTTTTTCTTTATGAACTCGAGCTTTGTTTGTTATATTACTGTTACACGATTGTTCGATGTTGAGAGTAAAAGGCGCTGGTTGCGATATAAAACTTCTTTTTAAAAGGAAACTTTCTACTTAGAGGATATGAAATCTTTTAATGTCGAGTATTAAGGATGATTTTTTTGTCATTTGATGCTTACGTACATCAAGTTGATTTTGACTGATTGAAACGAAATTTTAATTACTGTAAAGCCCAACGAAAATTAGTCTCAAAGTTTCTTTCAGATAAATGTAATTAAAAGTTTTAATTATTTTAATAAGGTCATATATATCATCTTATATTAATATTAATGTAAGTATATTTTATATATACCTTTCAGACACGTATACGATACGAAGAAATATTCAACAAATTACTATTTATGAAGTTGAAATGAGAAATATCTGAAAAACTCGGAATAATAGCTTATTGAATATACATGTAGTTAACTTTCAGCGGTAGTTATTAAATTTCAGCTCTGGATTTTTGGTTAAAATAAGAATGATAATGTTAATTAAAGCAGCCAAACACTCTTTCCAAAGGATTATGACAATTTTGTGCAAATTTTTCTTTGTATGCTTATTATTATTGTCATCAGTACAATAAAGTTGCTGTAAATATTTATTAAATTAAATCAATTTTAAGCAAATTTGATAAATCAGCACATAAGTTGGTTGATGTAATTTATTATAAATACGATTTCTTATTGGCAAATAAATATTATTGAATGATGTGTCAATGGATCATGGTCATAAAGTAGCGAATATTTATATCGCCACATAAATAGACTATGAAATGATTAGATCTAGAAATATTTAGATTACGAAATAAATCTGAATAAATCATGCATACACTGCGATTTTTCTCAGTATAGTTGAGTAAATAATGAGTTAAATATACGATTTACACAATTAAAGCAAATTTTAGATAAAATTTAACAAAACTGACGAAATCAAATAAAATGCTGTTAAATTTGCAATACTCGTGATGATAACTTCTTGCTTTATTTTTTATTTATTAATTTATTTAGTAATCAAACAATGTCATGTTGTATTTACGCACGTTTCGTATTATTAATTACATTTGAGTGTAAAATTTATAGAGGTAGGAATTTTTAAATCGACCTTCAACCTTTAATTTATTTAATTAATACCAAGGAATTAAAAAAATACATAATATATTTCGTTGGAAAATAATAATCAATACATTTTTTGCTGGAATTGTTGTTTCAACAAACATTAGAACTAAATTAGCAAATGAAAATTATTGCAGACAAATAGGAAATCTTAATAGTTCTGAATTTTGTTTTCTTTAAATATTTATAAATATTTAACAATGTCATTGAGTTTTTAAGTAAATTTATAAGTTATGTAACTTCATTATTAAGTTATGTGGTAACTTCAAATGAGAGTGTTTGTTATAAATGGTAAAGAAAGTTATTATAAAGAAATGTTGAATAATTGAATCACATTGGGTGGCGAACCGAAAGAATTTTCTTCACAGCAGTATTTTATTAAAGCGAAATATATTCAGAAAGTTTTAAGTTATAAAAAATTCGACAAAGAAAACAAATATTGAACTGAGATATTAATATCAAAAATTAAATTTATTAGAAAAGTTATCCATTAAACCATTATTCTCAGAAATCCCGTTTAACTTTACAAGTAATCGCATTAACGAAATGCGTAATAACTTTGAACTTCGTTGATGGAAGCATCATCAAATAACTCTGTGTAGGTTAGAATTATCAATATGTGGCACGACACAATTTCAGCAATTAAAGAGGCTTTTCGCCTCTTTATGAGGTTTGTGCGAAGGGTTTGAATTTCGAAATTGTCCGAAGATAATAAAGTGATAACAACAAACACTTGCCTTTTCGCTAATCCTTGAACTTTAAAGTAATACAATGGATCAACATCGAACTCAAAAAATTCACCACGAAACCTTAGGAGATGGATATAGTTATTGTTTCAAAATATTTCAGATAAAGAAAATACACATTTTTTGTCGAAAACAGTAAGATGAAATTTATATTATACTATATTTAAACAATATTAAAAGTGAAGTTTTACATTGTATAACTCTATTTAAATAATATGCATTTATTTTTAATAGTGCCCTGAGCGTAATATCACGTAATATGCTTATAAAATGTTTTCTGGAACATTTTGAAAATCAACATCTTTGGAAGATTAATCCTATCAAAAAGAGATCTTTGAGGGATTAATCTAACTCAAGAAAGTTTGATCTCTTTTAAAGATTAGGTTTGTAAACGCAATAATAACCTCTTACCTTTTTTTAGTAGTATCACAATGTTTAAACATGTTTAAACATTTTTATACAAATCTAAAATTGTTATACTAATCAAAATAAAAAAATTAATTACAATAAGTTCTTCAAATATATTGTATTTTCACGATATAAACATTGAGTAGTTAACAATTTCTTCTATCCATGCATATATAAACATGTAAATAAGTATATGTATAACCATATATATTATGTATATTCTGCTCATTTCTAAAATTTCAGTTTATTTGATAAAAATTATTTTGTCGATTTACAATATTTTTTATCATTATTTTTGTCGATTTTCTAAAATTCATTTCAAAGAATTATTCCTATTCAGTAGTATTCTACACGGCTTCTGACAATAATGTTTTTGTCGCCGATTTGTTATTTTATTAAAAATATTATATTAATGTTGAGTTCAAGGATTTATTTCTATTCAGATGTGGCTGAAGAACAGAACGTTTTTGGCACGACAAAAATTTTTTGTTTAACATCATTCCGAGATAGTCTCTGACCTCGAAATAACATCTAGGCATATAAAAACCATTTCCGTACGAAAAACACCTAATAAATATTAGTGTAAAATACATAAATAGATGTTATTTCGAGTTTAGAGACTATCGTGGAATGATGTTAAACAAAAAATTTTTTTTCTTGCCAAAAACGTTCTGTTCTTCAGTCACATCTATTCAGTAGTATTCTAAATAACTACTTACACGGCGAAAAAAGTTAGTAGAAAAATTATTCAGATGTCGAAAAAATTTATCAAACTGTATGAGAAAGTAGTGACGAAGCAATAAATGTAATAAGAATTATCGAACAGTTTGTTAAAAATCTTAA
>JABFPN010001575.1:0-27921 GCA_022817305.1 Leptoteleia sp. ZL-2020 | reverse complement strand
TTTTTTGTACTAATCAAAAATGGAAACCTGATGGGTGCCTGACCGATGCCGAGCGTTACGTTCTGTACCGGTGCCCAATTAGGTAACCTTCCTTGGGCCAGCTTTGGACGCCATATTACGTGCTCAAATGCAGTCTACCTGGTTAGTCCCTTATAGGGCTCGAATCAGGAAACCGTTGTTCAGGTATTCCACGTTTCAGCCCCATTGGGGCCCTATAGGTGATAGGGCATGCCCGATTTCATTTCTACCTGGGTATGGGCTTATTGAATTCCGTTCAATTTTCTAATAGAGTTCGATTCCTTTTTCCGTCAAGTTGTAAATTTTTATGAAATACAATACTGCCAAAGCAGCAAGTAACTTGGCAAAAACCGTTAATAGGAATACAATTGCGTTGACGAAGAAACTGTTTCGTTGAATCGATTGCACTTGGCGGTGCTTTGCGACTTTCGAAATCGATATCATAATAAAATTCCTTCTGTCGCTTTTCAATTTATTCCATTATTTTTTCCGAGCACTTCTGTCGAGATATTTGAAAAAAAGGAGTCCTTTAAAAAACTATTTGTCAAGAGTGTTTAATTACGGGATTCTCTGTCGATGAGAGCAGGAAGCTTAGCTCTCCGGAAAGGAATTTTAATTTACCGTCCGAGGCATCGCGCGCAACTTATGAGATCCCATTTTTAGGATACACTCTCCGCGACAGGTTACTACGATAGTTGAATAAATTTTCATTTTTGCTGTCGTTTACATGAAACAGACTATTCCGCAGGCATTATCATGAATATTTCTGCTGCAATTATTATTCATGTATACACATTATTATTATTAAACATATATATAGTTTTATGCGTTTTCATTTTCTCTAGACGAAGAAAGACTAATAAAGATAACATGCATTGTTAATAAATTGGTTATATACTCGAAAAATGACTACGTGAAGTTAGAGAAATGTGTCAACGTGTTTCAATATTTTAAACAATAATTATCTATATTCGATATATTTTGCTAACTTAAATTTTCTTAAGTTAAGAAAAATAATTTTCCATTTTTTTCAAGTATATAACAAGTTAAAAACCAATATTAGTAATTTTTATTCAATCCTTTTTCTCCGTGTATGAATGGTCATCACTTTGCATATGTACGTGCTGGTGAATATTTTTCACATTTTTACTTCTCCCGAGATTAAAAGGAAGCATAATGATTTTGAGATTAATAAAATGTGTAAACTAGCAAATTACTGTATGAAAATTGTAAGGAAATCTCGTAATAACACATCCATTTAGTAATTCTTCACTTTAATTGAGAAAATAATTGTAATCTAACTTTTAATATAATAAATTTATACATAATGGTTATGTATAATTACATTTATACTTATGATTATTATAGTATATTCATAATAAAGTTTACTTACAAAAGATAATAAATGATTCAACTTTAACAAAGGTAATTTATGTTAATTGAATATTAATAAACAAATAATTACCGATACTTGACTTAATGTGCAATTTGATTTATAATAAATATTATGTCATTTTTGTAACATATATTACGTTTGTTCTGTTCGTAATAAACTAGTATAAGATGTAGCAATGAAGTAAAGAACCTGTTTCCATAGAGAAGTCGTATTGTAGATTACTTTACGAGTTATTCCTTGAGAATGCAATTCTTGAAGTTATATATGTATGTTGGAAGCAAAAGTTTCTTCTAAGCGTTGAAACAATAAGCTTAAAGAGAAATTTCTGATTTATAAAATGAACGTAGTACGTAATTTAATTTTGCAATATTAAACTTGCATTGCTAGAATGCAATTTACACATTTTAGAGGCGTCGAATTAATATTCCATTTCGTTTAGTTAAAAATGCTACATTTTTAAAGGTTTGTATTTAATTCATTTCGAACCAAAGTATATTTTAAAAATGATAATACTTGATCTATTTTATATCAAATATATAATATTTTATAATTTTTAGTATTTTTGTTTCCATTCTTTTCTTAGAACGAATAAAGTCCACTTTTTTCTTCAACATTTTTAGATTAAAATTCAGTTTTTATAACACATGCGAGAAAATATAATGATTTTTCTCCCTAAAATACAGGGAAAACATGCCTAATTTCAAACAAGTGACGAAAGTGAAGATGGAAAGAAACTAGAGTCACTGATCTGTTATTAGGCATTTTTGTCTCCCATTTTTCAAGCATAAAAGTCACTATTTTCTTGCATTTATTGGAAAATAACTTCAAGTACAACACGATACAAATGCGATTCTCAACTCGTGTTGAACGAACGAAGCGAGTAAGCGAGCAAACTATTCCCACGAGTTGAAAATCGCTACCATTCGTCTCTAGTTGTACAAGTACTATTGTTCAAATGTTCCGCACTTTACAGTATTTTCAGCCAATTACGCAATATATTAATCACGTATGCAAATTGAATCATATTGTAATATTCTAATTGAAATAGTTTTAGTATTACTTTAAGGGTTTCGACAGAATAATTGAATATTTTCAATTCCTTTTCTTTTTTAATGAAAATGTGACAATAAAACTTTACCATATGTACGTTAAGAGAAATTTATTAGTATATTTTATTATATTTTACAATTTCTTTTAAAATATACACCACTGCTTCGACGTCAACATTAACAATCAATGCTAAAATTACATCTGAATACGTATTTGTTAATTGCAAATTATTATAATCATTTATTTATAATTGATCTGAAATGGATTAAAATTTATACGCTAATGCGACTGTTAATAATTTGCAGGACGGTGCAAATATAAATACCGCACGATTCGAACTTTCTGAGTAGAAGCACATTATCGATCAGCTTAATTGTATCCACAATTACCCGAGGCTTAGGAAACTGAGTCCTTTTAGCATTTGCGATTTTCGAGTAACTTTCTCGTGGTGATGGGGATATTCGATGGAATAAAAAAAAACTGTCCAGTAACCGAATCGAACTACTGGCTAGAACCGAAATTGAGTAATGACCAGAGGCAGCGCGAAACCGGTCAACATCTTCTGCTGTTGCGAACAGCTGACTGCGCATCATTTCCGGGAGAATGAACAAGACAGAGTAAGTGCGAGTGTGACCGCATATTGCTCTAGTAAAATCAGACCGTAATGGTATCGTTTCGATTTGATTCGTTGAATGAGTTAACAAAAATCTTCTGGATGAATTGGATGTTTAATTGCAATTCAAGAATATTGAATATACGTTACAGAGAGAAGATATAATGTTTACTGTATATTCTTCTGTAATTGATTTATTTCACTAACTCAAAATGTCATTATATTTTAATTTCAGGACTCTTTTATATTTTAATTCAAGAATTAAAGTACATACAAATTACAGTTTAACATAATTACTTTATAAAACAACCATATTTATAATAGTGAAATTTAATCCTTTCATTTTTAGCATCTAAAATACAATTTTTTAACATTTATTTTGAAAAATTTTTTCAAGTATAAAATGTCGGCCTTATTCTTAAAAAATGTTAAATAGATTACCATATTCGTTATATATCAAGTAGTCTGTGGTTGACCACGTATTCGTGACTTGTGGGGTTCCTACAATTAAGTTCAGCGGACCCTAAAAAGCTTCGGTTATCCGTGTGTGAAGCTGACCCAATTAAATTTTGCGCTACACTCGCTTCTATCTTGCTTCATTTCGTGCTCACTTACGGTATCGCTGAGCTCTTCCTGCGATTTACGAAATTTGCAACATTTTCCACCGTCTTCATCTGCACGGCATTTAGCAATGGCGATTGGTATATATAAAGTATTTTCTTGAAAAAATCATTCTGAATGAAAGTATTTTGTATCGTTAGCTTGGAGAAACGATTTTATTTAAAATTACTTTGTCTTCTACCGCTGTCAAAATGTTTTTCTATTTATTCTAAGATTGACGTTTTAATATAATAATATTTCACATTTGGTGAATTGTGCACGGAGAGAAAAGATCCAACAAAAATTACAGTAACGTCGACAACTATTGTCAGCTTTCAAATAACAATTGTCGACAAACTGACACGTTCCGCTAACTTAAAACAGTAATTTTTAAATTATTTCATTCTATCCCCGCGCGGAAAAAACAGCAGGATTTCGGCTAGAAAAAGGATGGGTTTGGGGCGAATCCAGTCTTTTGAAACTGCTAGTAGCGATTGGCTGGATATCGGCTGGTAAAGAAAAAAAAAAAAAGTTCAGCTGTTATAAACTAGTCATTCTAATTCAATTCCACAGCATCAAAAATAAATGACCCCACCCAAATTAATGATACCTTTATTGCACCAAAGAGCATAGTAACTTTCAACGTGACCTTTTACCAGCATATTTGCACGAATTACAACGAATCGCATGTTTCATAAAGTAATTTTGCGTTTAAAGAATGGTTAAAATTTAATCATTTGAACACTAATCATAAGCTATTGCATATGAACTGAACATTCGTAAAAAGTACGTGACTATCGGATGCGAAATTAAACACCGTGTAAATTTGATAAGCCGAGTATTAAAGCTTTAGAAAATGCATGTAACGGTGGAGTTGAGCGCAGTGACGATGCTTAATGAAAGTTTATGCAATTTATGCAAGGACCAACTGAAAACGGCTTTTTGATCTAGAAATATTTCACTCTGATTAGTTGTTTCTATGTCCTCGCGAAATTACAGATGGCTTTACGGTATTCCGTATAATTTTGCGTTTTCAAGTATAAATCTTAGTTCAGGTTAATGTCAGAATGCATTTTTCGTCGTAATTTATTCGTGTCGCTTTGCATTTTTATTTAGAAGTGCTCATTTTAATACTCATCTTTTTATTTGTTTTATGATTCATATGATTCAATAACATCTAGTGGAATGATACGAATGCAAAAGAGGTTCATCTAAAACATATTGTTCATTCTAGTTGTAAAGTTCAGGTGATTATATTCATTAAATATTTTGGCAAGCATATTATTGCTTTCACTTGGGTTATGATGCTTTATGTCATTGAATGGTTTTATTAATTCAGGAGTTATCTATTAAATGGCCAGTTTTCATAAAATATTTGTAATTATTTATATTTTTATATTCTGAGTACGACACAATGAAATATTTTTCTTGATTAGATTGGTAAACAACAGATTTTATTGTATGCAACTTTTACCTCAGATAAATTGGAAAGTATTGACACATGAAATGAGATTGATCAATACTTCGATGTAGTAATAAGTTTCAGAAAAACTGAGAAAGACTAAGACGTATCAGAGATTTTTGTGCCAATTTTAAAACGAAAAACTTTAAACAAAATATAAATGAAAGCATTAAATAGAGTATTTTTTAGATCAAAAGAATATCGACGTTTAACGTTTTTGTGTTACAATATGCAATACAAGTTGCTACAACATATTTGTAAACATTTGATTACTGTAAATAATTGTAAAAATGCATAAATAAATGATCGCAATTGGATAAACTGTCAATTAAAAATTGTAACCGATGCACATCGAATCCATCAATATTTGTTTTTACCCCACTGGAACTTTGTAATAAGATCGTTGTTCTTGAGATATGAAACTAAATTGATTCCCGGCGAATAAATATTGTTTCAAAACTACTTTGAGCATAATTGAATACCGAAACATTGTCTCCAGTGGCATGCATTCGCGAACGCTTATAACATTTTCTGACTCGATTCTTTTTTAAAGCAAACGCCTCCGTCGAGACCCATTCGTGTGTTGAATACTTGTGTCTCTCTCATCTTTGTCTTTGATACTTTGCAGCAAAAAGTCAGGCACGAACGTTGTGTAACAAGAATAATTACGTCGGCAAGAGGTGACGATATGGAGCTTTCATCTTAAGATTTCTTTAAACATTGGGTACAGTGTGACAAGTAGTGTTATTACACGACGTGTCGCTTATTGCGACAGCTGTCACTACGTGGCAAGTGTCCTTTAGATAAAAATCTGCACTAAAGAAAAAAGTACAATGTGTTTCCTTTCTGTCTATTTATAATTTTATATACCGCATAAGGCATGCTGACGTACATCTTCAGGACGTATACATAAGTTTGACAAGGCACGTCGGCTTACTCCCCTTTTTGCCTCGTAACTTACGTATGCGCCAACGACGAAAGCAATTTTTCAGTGATGCAGACACGAGTTTGATCAGGCGCGAGAACTCGGGCACGCGTTCGTACGCATAAAAAATGTTCCGCATAAAAGTTGTACTTTGTGATAATGTTGACGAAAAAATGCACATGTTTACACGTTAACAATTGAAAAATAAACTCGAAAGAATAAATAATCAAAATTTGGAACGGTTCGTGGATAATTGATGTCATGGGAAAGTGCGGTAATAATTTACTGAATTATAAAATACTTTTTGGTAATTGCACAATTGTTTACCCCTCCCCGTAACCTAATCTTTTACACATGAATTCGATGTGTTTTTTTGCGCTCATAACAAATAAATTAAAAAAAGGTCTTTCATTTTTTAAAATGAAATTTTTGTTTTGAGAATTCTATCCGGATCTACCAATTTTTCACTTAAAATTTAATACACACTTCGGGTCGGAAAAATGATTTTAATACGAAATGTGCTGCGAATGAAAGTCTCAAGAATTAGAGAATTTGGCGGTGGCGCGATTGCGGGTACGTGCCATCGCAACACGGACAATGCGAACGTAAAACTGATGCGGCGCCGTAGTTTGTAACCACCAGCAAACGCTGGTTTTGTCACGCAAAAACCTTTAAAGTCTATTTTAGATAATTTCGCGGGATAAAAGAAAATGAGAAGAGAGCGCGCGGCGGAAAATTCCAATAACACGAAAACCTTGACTTTCTCGTGAGTTCAAATTCGTGATACTGGAATGTGGCGGAGCCAGCGAGTTAAGTGAGCCAGAGTTAGGTCGCGTTTTGTTGACAGTCTTGATACAGCGTCGACTAAGATTAGCTAACTCGGAAAATTACTTTTCCTTCTTGTTTATTCTCGTTTCGTTTAATTTTAATTATAATCCCGCGCAGATCAAATTTATTGATTCAACGTCTGTATTTGCGGAGCAATTTTTCAATTAAAATTGCATGATAAATTGTTTGAGGGCAACAGTGCAACGAGTGAACAATATTTGTGTTACAGTGGTCGCATCATAAAATGTACTAAAGAAAGATCTAACAAGCTTTTGAATCTATTTTTTCTGTAAAGAAATATAATTTACAGAATGTTGCATGATTTTTTCTGGGGTTGATGTGCGTGTATAATTGGATTGTGGTCTTTGTACAAGTTGTAAAACTTGTTATAGCCGAGATAATTTCGTAAGTTGCTTTATTTGCACTGTATTCATTTCAAATTAGACATTCATTCTGTAAATAATTGATGATAATTTAAAGCAGGAAGCAAATTTTTCGAAAAACTACGAGGAACAATACACTATGATTACGGACTTCTCAAACATTTATGAAAATTTAAATTTATAAATCAAAAAATGAAACATTATTCCTAATAATGTGATTTGTAAAACGTTTCATAATAATTTAAATATTTATATTACGTAAAGGTACAATAACAATGAATTGTAATTTAAAAAATAATACAATTTGTTCCAAACATACTAGATTTTTTAATAAAAATGTTCATTTACAATCGCGATATTTAATCAGGAAAACCATTTCACATTTACATCATCAGCGGTATTTTAACTACTAAATGTTCACGAAATGAATTTTCATAAATTTAAATTGTAAATTAAAAAATGCGAGTTATTAAATTTTTATAATACCTTCTCAATGCTATAATTTATCCGATTGGTTACACAATTGAGGTTGCGTACATTTAAAAACGGTCGTATTTATAAAATGTTCAAACATTTTCAATTAACGATATTCGAAATGAAACAGATATTTCTTTGTATACAGCTGGCTATCACTATTCCCCAGCTCGAACAGTTTGATGAATAAAGAATTCGTTCAACTTGCAATGGTCCTTTTGATTGTGGTAAGAAGATTATCGTAACGAGAATATTATCAGCACGGGATCTGTGGCAGCCGTATCACATTCTATTCTGGATCGTAAAGGTCATTGGGGATTGATCCGCGGCAATATCTTTTTCTCCCAGTTCCGTTTTTTTTCCCAAAGCTGTGCTTTTCGTCATGGGCAAAGCCAACCATTTTTTAGTATGCCTTAAACTTCGCGAGAGCTGCGGCAGCAAAACTGACCTATACCAGGATCTCCATTACTTACACTAACATTTTCCTAACTTTTCGGCGACGTACTCGAGGCTTTTCTTAAAGCCTTGAGTAGCAGGTCTCCTAATACCATGTCCGACACAATTTCTAGTTGCTCGAAAGTTGTCGCTGTAGGTCGAGGTCTTGCTAACTGTTGATGAGAGTTTTTTATACATAAGGCTTCTACACATAGCTCAAATATAACTTATTGCATGACTTCTTATAATTTCAACGTCATTCGCAATTAAAGCACACGTTTTCTACACGTTATTAGCTACAATTTGAAAGTAAAAAGAAAAAGAAAATGCTATATAAAGGTAGCGAGTATACTTCATTTAAAGAGTCGCGGGGTTTCGTAAGTTGTTTATTTATAAATATTAACAGCCACGAGTGTATTGTTATTTTAAAGTAGTTTAGTTTTTGAATTCACGTCTTAGAGATAGCAAGATTATGTAAATATTTAAAGGAGGTGATAAAAAAGTGGAAATCGTTACTTTAAATACAGAAATACAACAAAAAATTATATTAAAACTTTATACGAAAGAAAAGTGTTTTGGAAAAGATAATTATAAAATGCTTTTGCATTTAAAGAATAACTTGTTTATCATTTTTTGATATTTTGTGTCTTTTACGTAGGAATAGTTTCAATAGGTCTATTAGGAAAATCGTGAAAAATTATAATTAAGTACAATGTTCAAAAATAATAATATAAATGTAAGTATAAATAAAAAAAAAGTATAGAGATACAACCAATCTTTATTCATTAAATAAATAATGTTATTCATAACCTGTTTTATACTGACTTCATAAAACCTATTTATGAACTGCTAATTATTTATGTGAAAAAATAATAGTACTATATAGCAAGTCTTTGATAATGCCCATAAAGTCGGTATATTTTGATTTTCGCAAGTTGAACATAATTTAATTCAAAGATACTTGTTAATAATAACATTGCTGTATTTTCTACTTTCGTGATATCTGATTCATTATTTTTCAACTCATCGATATATAATACTACTTCTTAATTAATTAATTACTTTTATAGTAAGTGGTTTCCAACAAGTTTCATCAATATCAGTCCATAGCTTCATATTTTAATTGACCTTTAAAATGTTTCATATTTCAGTGATAAATTACATATTAATCCATTACTCGTATGATCTTCTCCTTTATCTTTGACAGAAGGAATTTGGCATAAGTTAATTTATATAATATCCATATTGTTCGGTATGTAATAAAGTGGAATTCCTTACGTAACTACTGACATAAATTATTTTACTGCGAGTTGGAATTGCAAATATTTGTTATATACATTTTGTAATATTATATTAAATAGTAATTTTAATATTACATTAACAATATACTTCCAATTCCTTTAACAAAAAAATTATTTATATTTAGTATTAATAATGCAATAAATAAATAATAATGGGAAGAATATTATATGAATTGCTAACTATGAATTATTGAAATATTTAAATACTAGTCGAGAACATTTAATTTATTTTTAATATTATTCTTAAGAACTTTTAATTTTTTTATTTCAATCTTAGTTCATGTAATAAAAAGTTTTTAAGTAGAATAATTATTTTAATCCACGAAAATTTACTTCAACTGCAATTGAACTTTGTATTAATTATATTAATTGGAAAAATCTCAATAAACTCGTCAAGAATCGTGACATCATCATTGTGCCTGTGAATAAACTTTTTCGGATATTAATTTTGGAACAATTCTGTGGTTCAAGCAGTTCAGATTAATTGCCAACAATAAATATAATCTTTATATATATAAAAATCTCGTGTCACAATGTTTGTTCTGGATAAACTCCGGAACTATTTAACCAATTTTAATTATAATTTAATTACAGTTTTTATTCGTAATTATAATTATATTAAATTAAGCACTGACAATTAATCTGAAGCTGTTTGAAAACAACATTATTAAACAATTTCGTTGTTTCATTTAATAACTACATCTGATAAAGTTCGAATCCTTTATACTACTTATCGCAGCGCATGAAATCAGCCAACTGTGTGTCTAGCAGCATTTACGATGCGCTATTTTACAGACTTAATACTGCCTGACCAAATCTCAACCGTTACTACTGCAATTCGAAAGGTACATGTTACGACGCGATAGAGTCTCAATGACTGTCCCCAATGAACAATCTCCACGGTTATGCACACATGCGGTAGTTTTTCGAAGCTTTTAGTCACAAGAGTATTCACACTCAAAGCTTCGGTAACGAGGCTTGCACTACCGATTCAGCATTGTTGCAGTGTAATCAACCAAAAGGTTGCAAAAATTTCTAATTACAGCAGACTGCATCAGAGGAACCATCTTTTTTTTTATAAAACCTTCGGAAGTGTGTATTTCCTGATTGGAGACAGAAAAAATTGTCCCCTTACCGTACTACAATTTTCATTGTTATGCAATGAAAAAAATGCTTTCAATATTTGCGTTAATGCAGCCTGAGAGCTAGTATAACGTAATTAGTCCATTAAGAATACAGTTATTTCAGATGCATTTTACATTAACAATTTAAAGAAATGTCTAGTTGTGAAATGTAAAGTGAAACATTTAATTTTACCGTCTTTCGTTATTTTTTACTAAATAACTGAAATTTTCAATTTCAAATGTGATTTCATTATTAGTGCACTTTGAGAAAAATAGAGAGTGTAAATGATATGTTCTGAAGTAAGTATACTGAATTAATAAATTTCAACATTAGAGGGAAAATAGTTCATTATTATATAGTAATCATCTCTATGATAAATAATTAAATATCGTGCACGTTTGTTTGTTTTATTACTTATTAAAATTTGTGTAATTTAGATTTGACGTTTGGGGAGAATTATAAAAATTTAAGTATATTCACACTTTACTCTAAGAAATGTTAGTAATTTGTTTGAAGTTTCATGTATTATATTCAATAAATTTTTCTCCGTGCAGAAATATAATTTTAGAGGAATTGTTTGAATTTCAAATTTTTGTGTCACAATTCATATTTATGCTACTGCACTGTTCAATGTGAATAATCGGCATTACAATATCGACAAAACATTAGGTATTTTCTGAATCCCTTATTTAATTGTAGCATAAATTTTTATTCAGTTTACAAATAGAATTCATATTCCTGAGTGCCTTTTATAGTTCTTTCTAAAGTAGCTATAAAGAAACAGCGAATGTGTAGGAAATAAATTCAAAATTCTCGAGAGGTTATTTTTACCTTAAATAAAATTTGAATTACGATTCATGTTTGTAACATTTTTATCGAAGCTTAATGCTTAGATTGAAAGTAATTATTTTCATCAATTGATTTTTAGTATTATTACGATAAATTAAAAGATAATTAATGCATTTTTTGTTAATAAATTATTATGGAGTCAGTAAAAAATCATTATTATAAGGAATTCTTTACGAGGCTGATCTTATGGATTTAATTATTTCAAATTATACTTTTTGGGGTTGATTGAAAAAATTTGAAAGCATCAATTATCTAAATGATGTCATTGATCTGAATACAATCCGGATTTCTAGTATGATCAATATCTGGCAAATGTATGGCTCAAGAATGTGATCTAGAATGCACTTTTGGGAGTTTCACGTTAATTCCACCAGTGGAGTTGTTATGAACATTAGTTTTGAATGAATTTGCCGTATGCTTGGTAACGGTCTGTCTATGGACTTATTTTAATCAGACTGTCAAATTAATACCAAACTAGCCAGGTAAAAATTTTAATTCGAATTGAAATCAATCTGGATGTAGTCTGACTTGTGTTCTTGAGCTAGCATTTGCTCGATATGTACCATACAAGTAATCCAGGGCGTATTCAGATATTACCAGATTTCATATAGATTATTCTCAGACTATTTCAAGACTGGTTTTTCCTCACTGAGTAATACTACGTTAATGTTACATTTTTTTCTTACAAAATCCATCAAATTTATACTTAACATCCTTACAAAAAATTTACCGAGTGATTGATTTTTATAAGGGATGCAGTATAAGTTATATAATTGGCAATAATTTTCGTAGTGAAATGAAAATTTCATGTTATCTATAGTAATGTTAACAAATATTGTTTTTTTTTTTCTTTTTTTGACAATCTGAAATAAAATGAGATATAATGCATGATTTTATATTACCATTCATGCTTATATAGTTAATATTGCTTTTTTTCTTCTTTAGTTCTCTTACGTGTTTCCTCTTAAACTTTGGTTCGCAATACCAGCTAATAAATTCTTCGATTTTAGTGCACCGAAGGCTCGTAATATTTTCAACAACTTCGGAGAAAGAGACGCTGCACGATGTGTTGCAGCGTTACGCATGACCGATACTAAATGCATTTTGGCTTGTTATTGGTTCCGTTACACATTGAAACGTTAACAAAGGAACCAGATATATAGGTTATCTATGCATTCAACGGATACGAATTTACCAGTTTCGACTAATACATTGTTCAAATATGATTGTTTCTTCAGGAAACTGTATTCAGAAAGAAGTGCGTTAAATTATAGCATGTAATCAAAAATAAGTTAAACTCGCAAAACGAGTGAAAATAAATTGTATATAAAATATTTGATAAACTCAATATTTAAAACAAATTTGTAAGCTATCTATTATATTATTTTCAATTTTTGGCGTTACACATTTGAAAATGTTTTATATTGAATTTTATATTACCGTTCTTTATGACTTATTTCTTACACAGAAATAAATTTTTACGATTATTTTTAACTATAATTGTACGTTAAAAGCAACAAATTATGAACAGCACTTTCAGTGTACACATTTTATGTTCACGTATAAACCATTCGCATGAAAGATAAATTCAAAAACTACGTAAATTCTTAATTTTGTTTATAGTTGGAATAATGAAAAAGAAAAGAGAAAGAAGAAAAGGTATCCATGTGTCCTATATTGTGAAATAATTTCTTTAGTTACTTACTTACTTAAAGAACAACTTTACGAGCGTGTATTTAAAAGTTTAATGTTACACGTTAATAAACTGGAATCAATTCTCAAGTAATAATGCAATAACAGATTGTTCTCAAACAAATTTTCGGTTCATCGCCGCAATAAAACGTTACATGAAAGTGAATTCGAACAGATATAACGTGCACTAAAAGCATCACCTTACTTTATTTGTCCTTTGAAAGAGGCTGACTTATATTTTTAAATTCTACTTTCTCAAAGCAAAACTTATAACTTATTACAAAGCAGAACTTGTAACTTTCAATTACAAAGAACTGCTTTAAAAACGCGTTTTTCTAAAATGCCGTTGCCTGTCTAGGTGTATCTAACTCATTTCGTACGTTTTTATTATGCATATAAATTTAGTAGTTATACGAGTATGCGCTGTAGGTTCGTTATTTTAAGTGTCTCGTTATACAGTGCCTACGGGTTTCTTCGTGACATGCGTACATTCACATCCGAGACTAGTTTCTTACCGCGGGTACGTTTCGCGGTTAGCGCTCACAATGTGTAATTTCGGGCTCCTTTTTTCGTCGCTGGATCAATGCCGAAAGAATGAAACGTATCAAATTTCAACGGAGAGCTTTTTAATATCCAAACGACTCAAAACATTTTCAAAATTGAAATTCGCGCTGACTTTCTTGAGCTGTACGTGCATTTCAACAATTCGCCTTCAACGAAAACTGAAATTGGATTTTCACGTTTCCACGGTTAAATGAAGTAAAGAAGAAGAAGAAGAAGAAGAAAAGCGAAAGGAAAGCGCGAAATTTTCAACGAGAGAAATCTAAATTCCGTATCTTGACAGGTTCAAAAAATCGATGCGCAAGCATGTCCCAGTGGGAAATTTCAATAAGTAAATGGGGAGTCGTTTGTGAGCATAACTGTTTTGCTTGCGAGTAACTTATAAGTAAATTTAGTTAGTCGCTAACTAGAATGTGACGTTTCGCAAGTCTATACTAAATTCTATTTGAGTGAACGTGTAAAGTTATATCAGTAAAAACTCTTTTGGGGATTGTTATTAATTAACTGATTAATTATTTGTCTGAATTAAAAAATCTGTAGAAGTTAATTGGTAAATATAATAAAAGTGACACGACGAGAATAACTTTTTGTTTAATTGCACTAATAATGTATAATCGTGCACCATTCATGTAAAACCATCGAGTAAAAAGATTTTTTATTCAATATGTCGACAAAAGTAATTTCTTTTATGGAAAAGGATTACGTTCGCGCTGAAAAGACTGTTTTTTTTTTGTAACTAGAAGTGGCTTTAGCAAAAAATTCTTTTTATTGCAAATGGCCATGATATTAAACTCATTAAAAATCATTTTAACATTAATAAATTACACACGTTATTTAAATACTCAAAAGTAAATGTACGTTTAAGAGCTTGTTTACAGTAATTCTACTCTTGATATTATTATCATTATTTATTCTAATTGTAATATAAAATAGAGTTTATTAAAGTTAATCGCACTTATTGATGTGCGATTTTATCTCCGTTCACATTGAAAGGATACCACACGCAAATAAATTATTTATTCATAAATAAAATTCAGAGTCTATTGTACACGAGAAATTGTATTCTATATAAATTCGTATAAAATTTATTGATATAAATTAAGATACCAATCCTTACAATAGAAGTTCCATTGAAAAGAAGAAGATTCCATCTTCCGTAATTTCGTAAATTTTTATCATCAGACTCAACGTTGCAGGGCTTGAACGTTCTCCCAATCTCCATCTCACTTCCGCCAACGAACAAGAGAAAGGCGCGGATGAAAAAAAATCCTCAAATCTTAGCTGGGTTGCGCGCAGAAATTCAATAACTCTCGCGTTATAAGGAGCGGCGATTTGTCCGAAAAACGAGGCGCGATTTATCAGGCGAAATTAATACCTAAGAATTAGAAGTTCATTTTTTATTATCAACGATATCGCGCGGCAGAAGAAATATGCAAACGACTTCGGCAATAGGTTACAGGGTTTCGCGCGCGGCGAAATATTAGAGCCAATAAATTGCGCGCTTTTTCATTTCCTTTTAGCATCCGCTATTTTTCGCGGCGAATACGAATACCCGAACAGTTAGCCCGGCGCTTTCGAAAAATCGCGGGCGCGCGTTATCTCGGGGCAATAACACGTACGGTTCATAAATAACCGCCGGCACTAATGTCGCGCGGCGTTGCACGCTACAAAGATCGCGTGTTGCCATTCAACAATATATATATCGGCCGTAAGTTAAAAGCCACGCCACTTTCTCGAGATTGTCAGCTGTTACGGTAATTAAATGAAACGTGTTATTAAAATGCTAATGACGAATTATTTTATAACGCTAATAATACTCCCGTAGTTGCGACGACCCCCTTTTTTATTTCAATCTTACACCCAGAGAAATTTATTAGTATTGCCATTACATTTGATAACAACTCGAGCATATGTGTGCATTTATAGTATTCCTTATTTTGAAGAAAATATTAATAGAAAATGCGCGCAAGGAATAGAACTCACAGTCATGAGTCGCGTTTTTGTTATTAATAATAACGGTTTCTGAGAAACGGCTATAATAAAAAAAATTTTTTTTAGTAATTAATTAGTACTTAATTATTTTCTATATTTTTTTTGATTGAGCTGACGTGGTTAAGCCAGTTTGATATACCTTACGTAGAGTGGTGGTATGTATCTGAGGTAACAGATTCTATCCCCTGATAATGATGTTATTTTTCTATATAATTTTAAACTCTTTTTTATGAATTCTACTATCATGTTAAAACAATACTTTGAATGAACATATATCTTTGAATTACTATAAAACATAGTAGCAACTGCTAATAAATTTCACTCGCGGTAGCCTTACTCCCAGTCAAAAATAACTCCGTGAGTTATTCCGCAAACAATGTTCGCCGTCTTATTCGGCGCGGTTTCCGCTCCTCAAACGGGAAGAACATCTTCATAAATTTCGCCTCGTTAAGTCGTTAAGGCGGCGATAACGTATGCTGAGGAATGACACTTATTTTATCGGCGACCATATTTTTTCCCAGGGCTGTCTACCCGAAGGGATACAAATATGTGCTAATAGTATTATTATGATTGGTTGACACTTGGCAAGTATAAAGAGTAGTGTAAATTTCAGATGCCCCGTATATTAAGATGAAAAATAAGATAAGGCATGTAAATAAGCAATTTGAGCTGTTTCTCGGAGCAACAGGTGTTCATGAAAAATGTGACGTGCAAAAAGTTGTATTCGAAATGGTATTCGAAAGATTTTGAACAATGATCGTGCTGGAATTTGATATTTTATAGGATAATTTTTTTGTTGAATGAATTTTTTCATGGATTAGAAGAAGATTGTCAAAAGAGCACTGGGAGAGAAGTTTTTGAAAAGATTGAAAACTTTTTTTGCAATTTGAGGACATAACGGGCAAAGCTAGAGTACGACAAAAAATTATGTATTCATAAAAGACGTAAATATTATAATTTTTACCTTTATTTTTACAAATTTATGAATGCATTGCACAATTTTTTATTGTACTTTTTGCAACATTATCCATCATGTCCTCAAATTACAACGAATTATTTCAATTTATTCAAATTTTTTTTCTCTCAGCGTAATGGCGCGACCGAATAAATTCGACGGGGCAATTGTATATTACTTAAATTACGGAATTTTAAAGCGGGCTTTCAACTGAATTTAAAATCGCGCTTTAAATTAAATTGAAGGATTCGTTGCAATAAATCGGTTCATGGCTTGGTGTGAAATTTTAGAGACGCGGTAACATTTATTGCAGTTCGATTAATTTTCAAGCGTTGTGAGTGCACTAGATAGGTGGGTACTTCGCAGCTCTGTGGCTTATTTCCGTAACCATAGATATCATTATTGATGAAACTTCAAATCTGACGGTTACTTTGCTATATAACATATTCTATAAGTATGTGTAAATAAAACTCACTTTGGGGTAGAAGACTCGTTCACTTTTGGGGACTTAACTTGATTCACACATTGAAAGAAGAAATTTCATATTTACCTGTAACAGAAAGAGTTGTATTATATTTTAAGATGTTTTGAAAGTAGTACATCTTAATTTCAATTATCAGTTTTAATCTTTAAGGTTTATTGTTATAATCGTCACTGACAGTGAAAAAGTGACTAATAAGATTTCTTAGCTGTAAATTTTACTATTTATTTGAAATAAAAAAATTTGTTTAGTGGAAAAGTATGCCGTAAAGCATGTCGTGTTGATCCTACATGGTGAATAAAGTAAATCATAGTGTTGATATCACATATTTGTCGTATGTTATACCATTCTGTCGTAAACATTACGGCATATTTTTTCCCGTGTACTGAAAATAATTTATGAAAAATTGAGTGTATTGAAATGTGATTATTTTATTGGAATTATCTACTCTTCGTATGGCGCAACGGATAATCTTAGTCGAACAATACACTTTGTATTTAATAAAGCAGTAAAATAGAAAATTAATAACTTTAGAATATGTTTACAATTCAATAGGTTTATAGAGCAATGTCTTTTTATGACGTTATAATTTTTTATAAAATTTTCTTTTATAACGAGCATATACGTATATCCGTGTTCAGTGTATTATATATATATATATATTCTTATTTTTTTATTTACGGCGGGTACAGATTATTTAAATATTTGGAAAACCAGTATTATAAATATGATTTGCGAAATATGTTAATTGCAAACCAAATTGTCTTATTAATAAAAATTTTTTTATACTGATAGGTAGTTTTATTTAATAAAACAGTATTAAATCGCTATGAAGAATACAATGTATTTATTAATAATTTTTTCACTGCACGAAGTAAATAAATTTAATTGTTCTATTCGTGATTAGTTAACTGGGCATAATCATTTATGTTAATGTTGATTTGCTAAGGCAATACTTATCGAGTTTAAATAATTCAATAAATGATCGATTTTAAACAAATACCTAATAGAGAACAACGAGGCATGAACTTGTACACATTTTGACGAAAGGTAGATCATGCTTAGCTTGCATTTGCAAAGTATTGATTTACAATACTGAATAAATCAATTCCTTTTCCAGTAGTTCTAAATTACTTCACAAATAAATGTATATAATAAATAAATAAATAATAGTAAAAAAAATCCTTCTTTTATTAAGAAACATTTGAGGTATACTGATAAATAATTGTTAATCAGTAATTTTAATATTATCCATTTTATTTTTCTCAGTGTATCAAGAATTATATATTTTTTGAGAAAGTTCGAAATAATTTATTTATAGCTGAAACGAAAGATTAGAATAATTTAAGCATAACATATATTATTCCAATTTGAATTATGTGTGCAATATTGAATATTAATATTTTAATTTTGTACAATTTGCTTGGTACACCGTAAAGTCTGTGTACAATTATAGTGTGAATATAATTAAGACTGAGTACACACTAAATTTGAATTCATAAAATGTGCATGCTACCTTTGTTATTAAATACGTGCTTGCATTCCCGTGAATATGTTCAAAAATATATTTCAAACTTAAGTGCATACTTTAAATAATGAAAAACATTTTTCTAAAGTGTTTTTGAATATTAAAAGTGATGAAAGAATGGAAAATACACATACAAAACAGTTGCTGATATTCGAATGCAGAATATTTTATATATTATTACTTTAATAATTTAATTCAAACGCGGCGTTTATTTCCATTCTCGAATGAATATAAAGTAGCTATTCAATCACTTGCCCTTTTCTTCTTTTTAAATTAGAATTTATCATTTAAAAATTTGTCAATCAATTTTGTAAGGAGGATTAATATTAAATCCGCTGGTTCAAATAATAAACGCTAGAAAAATTCTTTATGTAATATTTTAAAGTTTTAATACTTCTGTCTTTTAACTTTTTTTTTATTGCTAAAACTAATCGAGATCATTATATTATTACTGATAATTATTTTTAATGGAAAACATTGCACAATTTATAGAATTTATTATTAAATTATTTACTTCTTTTCAAATTAAATCAAACAAATTTAATTTATTACACCTAAAGGCAATTTATCATTGGATATATTACTGGAATAAAAATCTGACAATGAAAAAAGGAGATCCTCTGCATTTGACAATACGTATCAGCTGAAATGTATTATCTCTCGTATTAGACAATGTAACGTCTAATATAGTGAAACTTGGCAGCATTGAATATAATAAATATTACTTCTAACAAAGCGTAAAAGTGTTTAATCAATTACGAAAATCGCAAAACGAAAAAAATAAATAATCTACAATGTTTTCTTTTTAATATAAATAATACATTTAATGTTTACATTTAATTACGAAATTTGTATAGAAAATATTTCAAGTTTCAATTGTTTTTATTGATGTTTAATTTGACAATTTAGAACATTTATAAATAGTGAAAATATGTATAATCAATAATAACAATTTATTTAAGTAAACAAAAATTTTACATGTACAAGAGAATTCTTTTATTTTCTTAAAGGAAATATAAAATATAGTTACTTGACTTAATCATTATTTTCTCTGCTTGTTGTAAATATAAGAACAAAGTTTATACTAATTTGTTATATGTATGATCGAATAAAAATTGTTTTATTGTTAAAACTTATGAAAAGTAAAAAATCAACTTTTTCTTCTATAAATTTCGGTTTCATAAATCCATATATTTGTCTTTCAATTAACATGAAAAATAAAACTTATAATTAAGTTTCGCTAAAGTTGGTTTCTTAAGTCAACAAAATGTTTCACGTTTCTTTGATTAATTATATTAGTTTGATAAAATCAATTAGATTTATGAATTATATCAATATAAAACTGAACAATTCATTATAAATGTTCCAATTGAATTAAATTAAAGGACAAATTGCATTATTTGTTTATAGCAATTTTAATCATGGTTACCAAGAATGTCGACTTTTGACAGGTATCTCAGCTGTCTTATAATTAATATTTTTACACTAATTTTTCTTACATTTATAAAAAGTGATACAATTTACCACTTTTATTGGCGTAAAATTATTTAAAATTTTCTCACAAATCTTACGATGACATAACGATTACTAAGTTGTTAACAATGTTAAAAGAGGTGAAGAAAATGCTGTATGAATTTTATGACGCAGAGCCTTCTTCATCCTAATTAGAAGTTGATGGGGTAATCAGCTTTGCTGCAAAGTAGGAAATTTAAATTCTACTGGACAACAATGCCAACTTCTATCGTGTAAGGTAGGAAAATTCAAAAAACAATCAAGAAGGTTGACGAAAGTTGCTTTCAAATGTTAATATTCTTGATAATAATACAAATATTAGTGTCGACATCAAGAGTACACGCGATATTTATCATTTTGTATTAATTATTCAAAACATTCGCAGCGTTCAAATCGGTCATTTTGGGCGCATTGAAAGCAAACGTAATGGCGTGGCAGCACTACTAAGCCTTAGCTCTGTAAAATATATGAGCGGCAAATCCCTCACCACGCGACCACATTCTGAATTTTTAGTTGCGCGACCACTAAGGAGTTATGTTTTACATAAATATGTTTCAAACTGATATTAGGTATGATCTTAATTTAAACAATTTGAATTAACCAGAGTTATGACGTTGCTATTTATATATAATTTGATTATATGTAATAAAATTTATAAATATAAATGTCTTTGATAACGACTACTAACATAAACTCAAGAACAAAGAAAAACAGTGCATGTTAAATCACATAAAATTATAACTAAGAAAGTAGGAATAATTTAATAACACTTTAATTAGGCTCGAATGAGACACAAATTGCAGACAGATTGGGTTTGAATGTTAAATTTTTGGCAGAAGTTTATGGTTTAAGTTACAAATATGAATCAACGTCTCCTTGGAAGATTTAGTAACAGTATTCCCAATTGAAACTATGTCAGTGGAAGAATGTACTAGAATTAGGCTGAGAGAATATCAATGGAAAAAGAGTAGTGATATGTTCAGTAATTCGAGCCATTCAAATTTAAATCTTGCAAAATCTAGTACCGAATCTAGAGTTGTGAGAGAATGGATGTGTGCGGTGAATAAGTTTGACAAGAACAATGTTTTTGCTACAATGGGCACTCACAAGCCAAAGAATTATACAAAATGAAAATAAACAAAAGATACCGAAACTAGAGCTATAATATAAAATAAGTCGCAAGGTCTGCATCAAAATTTATTTCAACATTTATTGAAACAAGTAACAGTAGCTGGATATTTTAATATAGTACAATAACAATTTAAAACCATTATAAAAATATATCGCGAGGAAATGTGCGTTAAAGTTTCGAATGTGTCTAAGAAAAATGACGACAATCGTATGGTATATAAAACTTTTATTTACAACCCATGAAAAAATTTTATATGCAGGAATAAATTATGAATGAACAATTTCTAAATTTTATAATACAATGGAAAATTTCGTTAAAATTTCACAGTTATTTAAGCTTCGTTTTCCAAAAATTAATTAATGAAGAAAGCGATAAATTTATTAAAACAGCAATTATAATATTTATATACCGAGTACTGGATATGGAGGGATGGAAGGTTCCTTAAATTAACGACATTGAAAACTTGATGAAATTTCGTAAAAGCTTGTAAGCACTCTGAACCCTACTCAATTTTAAAGCGCTCACGCACAGGTGTATCTTTGTGTAGTTGGCGTCGATAAAAGGCACCTGTACTGTTTTAAGTTCACCAGATTTGATAAGGAGTGAAAGTGTAAAATGAGCACACATGTTTGGCAGCTGCGGAAAATCTGACGAACTTAAAACAATAAGCGCGCCCTTTCAGTAGAGCACGGCGTGTGATTGCATCGTTTGAAACTCTTGCGATGTTTGTGATCCGTCGAGAATTCGCGTAACTTCAACGACAGACCTCGGATCTGAGCATTGCCATTGGTCTACAGCAAAATGGCATTGATTCAACGTAGGAAAAATATTGTAAGATCAACATGTGTTGGCCTAAGAGGGCACCTTCTTTCGTTTTACCGCTTTTAAATGATTATTTTTACTGATAGATGTATGATTTACCTTATTCACCATGTATGATCAACATGATAGGTTTTACATGGTCTGAGAATGTAGATTCTATTCTATTATTTTTTCCCATGTACAAAGCTCAAAATGAGTTGAATAGAATTTCCCTCTGTTTACGCAAGAAATCACGATGCACCACGGATTAAGGTGGCATTGTGAATTAGCCTTGCGGTCATGATATATGCACCTCTCTTTAAGTTGTTCGTTACCAACTTCAAATTAGATTATCTATTATAGAGTGAAATACAAATTTAAATCACACAGAGTTCAAGTCCGTAACATGTACTGGGATCGATTCTAGCTCGTCTTCGTTAACTTTTGGTTAAGTTAATATTAGTTATCAATACAGTTATAATATGAATATGTACGTATTATACATACATATATATAACACTATTAAATCATATGTTTTCCAAAGTTATTGATTCGTCTTCTCTTTAAATTTGTGATTACAGACCAGGTTGTTCTAACCAGTGTTTGTAACACTTCAATATTTCTCTTATTCACATTTACGTTTAATTAAATTATCCTTCCTGCATCAATTAATAAAAGAGAGATAGGATTAAAAGAGATTCGAGTACTGAAACACTTGAACATTTCTTCTATTTATATCCTTCTCAAATTCATTGATACAAATGAGATGCACTTAGAATAAACTTTCAAATTTTACGGCACAGGTCCAAATAAGAAGAGTGGAAGTTCCGAAAAAAAAACCCTGCGTTTATTCATGCCAGTTGTTTGCGAATTAATTTTCGCAAACGACGACACCGCCGAGCGATATTTAAGTTAACGACTCGGGCCGCAAGAACTATTTTACGGGATACGGCGGGGACGAGGGGGGAGATGGGCGTGTGCAAAAAGTGCGGCACGAAGCGGAGGAGCATTTTTGCGGTGGTCGGATGCTAACCTTCCGTGCCACTTTATAAACATGTCAGTGCAACTTTGTCAAGACGGCATTCCGTGAAATTTAATTCTTTTGTAACTGTCCCTATTCGTTGGGATCGTGTAACTCGAAGGAAACGCAGTTCGCTTCGAGATCTACGCGCAGTGTAAAAATGAGTTTAAAGTCACGCTCGGCGTTCGTCTTTATGAGCGCTTTATGAAAGTAACGAAGTAACGTGAATTAAAATCTGTGCTTTAATGCCCCGCTAAATGAGATTTTACTCTTTCAGCCTCATCCTTTCTGTTTTTCGCGAAGGTTTCGGATTTTTCACAGAGTAACACATTTTGTTATATCTTTTTTTTTTCTTCTTCTCCTTCTGACCATTGCAGCAGCGGTAACAACTTACATGTTTTACGCCCCATTTTTCTTTCATTCGGGGTATCTTTTATACCGGACGAAATGGTGTTATGATTTATTTGTTAATGAAAAATCACCAATAATGTTCGTTATCATGCAACATTCGTTGTAGCTCTCAATGTTTTTTAATGTTATCACGGCGTTTCATTAACTTTCAACGCAGTTTAATTTTATAGAACTAAAAGCATCTTAAGCTACTTCGTGACTGTCGTTTTCAGCTCGTTAAGATTATATTCTTTCAGTACTTTTTTGTCGCATTTACAGACGAGCCATTTCAGCTGGCTTTATAGTCGACGATTGTTTTAGCGGTCGCAAGTATCGTCTCAGAAACAGTAAAACCGCAAACTCATTTTAATAATGGCAATTATGCAAGCTAATGGTTCTGTTTATGATCCAAATTTTTCATTATTTAGGTTGATAAAACGCAATAATTATTGTTATTGTGAATTAAAGGCAGTTTAATATTCGAATTTAGAACGCAGTAAGCACAATTGTAAAATCAAAAATCGCAGATTTTTATGAATAATTTTTCGAACAAGTGTAAAAAGGAAAAAGAGGAGTCTCGTTGAGTTCAGTGAACTGTAAGGTCAACCACATCATATTTTTGTTCTACAAAATATTAAATCCAATATTTCAATCTTAGTTATTCTAAAATTATAATTATTTAATATCTAATTTATTTTTAATAATGCAATAATTTTACTTAGAATATAATTTTCAGTAAGATTTCATTTAAAAAGTAATGTGACGACTTAAATTTGAAAAGTCAATAATGTAGTATAATTATTTAAGATGGAATTGATCTGTTCTAAATTTATTAAATAGGGACTAAGAGTACTGCATGTAATCAAGAACGACATTAACTAAGTTAAATTTTTCTTCTGGTATGAAAATTAATATTCAAGAATATTGAGTGGTGAAGTTTTTTTACAAAATTAATTGTGCAATTAATTGAAATTCAGACAAATAAAGCTTTTTTGAAAAAAAAAATATGTTATTCAAAATTTGTTCATTTCATCTCATCCTCTCTTTTTACATTTCCAAAGTAATGTTAACCAAATGTGATTTATGCACATGCAACAAAATGTACATTATTTGCAAAACATCAAATGAATATATCATATGAGCAAATATTTTTAGAAGTTCTGTACATTTTGTATAGCATTGCGATAATTAATTAATTATACAAATTCATTGTTAAATTTTAACAAGCATAAATTTTCCATAAAAGATAATAATATTACAAGTAATGATATCAGAAGTACGATAAAAGTTGTTTAACTTTGTTTTGAGACTGAAAATAAAATTGTTCAAATTTCTATTATGATCATATTACGGAATGCGTTTTGAGCTTTTCATCTTCAATTTATCGCGTCCTAGCACATTTGTCGTTGAAATAGTATATAATATAAGTCTTGACCATTTAACAAAAGAAAGTTATATGTTTTAAGTTATTGTAAAAGGCGATAATGGAGTATGTGTTAAAATCTTGCCTCGTCATCTACTCCGTTGAATACATCCGCCATTTGTCTGCAGTTGTTGCCATTTACCAACTTTGCCGAGTTACCCCGAACGTCTCGCTGATGAAAGTGGTGAAAGCATCATGCGGAAAACAGCAAACAGACGGAATGTTGTTTTACACATTTACTCCAGATAAAGTGAACCAATGATAAGAACTGACTTTTTGTTCTAGCTTTCGATGCAGCATGTTTTCGTCTCCGATTTCCGCCACTCTTCATATCTATTTATTTATATACAATGTCGAATGCTCTGTATAAAAGCGAACATCGGTTTAATTTACTGAGAAAGGCTTTACAATTTTTCTACTCCACCGGATTTCCTCGCTCATTTTAATATAAACTGTTCTTTAAATAGATACTTGCATAATTGGGCCCCACGAAAATTAAGCTTTTTGCGACTTTAAGCTTTCACTATATAATTTTTCTTTTATCCGCTTATTATAAGAAAGCAGATAAATTTGATGTTGCATAACTGCATATTTTATTATAATGACTTATAATATTTTAAATATTTGCTTCATGATTTTATGGCAATTAAATATTAGAAATAACTTGCTTTTAAAATATAAAAAAACTTGTATTGTAAATGTACTATTGATCCCAGATGATATTTTAGTTTCTTTACCTTTCGGCTACCAATAAATTATTGAAGACATTTTTAAAGTCGTCCTTTTGGGGCTACTCTGCCAAACTTCTAATAAAATTTTTTGATATATTTTTCTCCATGCAGCGATTGGAACAAAAATGGACGGATAGAAAAACATTTCTTGTTATTTTATTAAAAATACTTCGTATTGTAAATCGAAATGTCTTTGGTTTAAATTGAAATATTATTTGTTGACCTGTAACAATATTGTGTAACCTTGCAGAATTTAGTACTTTTCTAATGTACATTCTACACAGAATCAAATTCAGCACTAAAAAGCGGAAACAAATAATGTTTCTTATTTACCGGAGAGAAAAAGATTCATTTAAAATAAAGACATTTCCAATAAAATTTAATTATTAAATAATCACTTAAAAATGGACTTGTCATAAAATTATTCCATTAAGTAAAGTGAAAAACATTAAACTTATTTGCAACAGATAATGCTTCTTACTTTTATTTTTAAGTAATCAGTTAATAAATAATATCGAAGTGTGAAATTTCTATTAGTTACAATTTCATAAAAAAAAAAAATTATTTTTCACTAACATTACCCAGCAAAAGAATAATTGATAATTTCTCTTCGACCGAGTCTTATCTGATACACTCTCCGAAATTGGGTTCTATTTCGAAACCCAATAAAATGAAATTCAAATACGAACAAACCGAAGATTTCACTTCAAACTGGGTCTCGATCAAAATCCGACGGCGAATGCGCGCCAAACTTTCGGTCACGTAGTTATAGTAGTTTCATTCAGGGCTACTACGACGATTAGGTTTAAAAGGCCACTCGCGCGCATTTCGTTTGATAAATTCACGACTGTTTTCTCACTCGACATGCAAGTCGGGCCGAAGTCGCCTCGTAAGAGCCGGAGAAAAAGGGCGCATTATTTGTGATGCATTGAGGACAAAATTGCTCAGTGATTTCGCAAAGATAAGCGTCCGATAGTGAAAAGACACTCGACAAGTTTTACCATTCCGTTGGATTTGGTAAGGGTCTCGCCCACTTTCCCCGGACCTCGGATTCCACATTATAATTCATGCGCCCTCCCCGTTCCTTCGCCTCTTTGGCGGATATATGCGCGCGGAATGTTATTATCGCGCAATCGTTGCGCCCTCATACCTGACATAATTAGTATACAATAGCAAAAAGAGACGCATCGCGGCGAAACAAAAACGCCACCCGCGCCGTTTATCTCGCATCGCTTTATCATTCGCGCTCGCGAGCGTTTATACAATTACGCCACACAAAATAAATTTCGTTCGACGACGCGGCCGCGTTTAAATTTCAAATTTGCGCGGGGTCATCGAAAACAAAGTTGCGGCGTATCATTTTTCATAATTTATGTGCCATTGCGATAAAACGCCAGCCGAGAGTGTCCCCCCGCGAGGCCGTGATGAATGCACTTTGGACTCGCATTATTTTACGTTACAAATATATATCGTAATGCAATGTTTACATAAACAGTTATGCAATTCAGTCATTCGTTATGCGTCAAAGGAAATCACAGCAGTTGAATTTAATTTCATTTTTAGATCCAGTGTCCCAAGCAAATATTGCCATCCGGTTAAAATTGGCTCTGGTCTGAAAACTGCGTTGCTATGCCGGAATTCGGTTGGCCAATCTACCGGGGGAAGGGGGAGTTTTACGTGAGTACAGCATTGTTCGTGGCTACCCTAGGAAAAATTTAACCTGGCATGGCAGAATTATAATATGGGGCTTGATTTGGTTTGCCTGGTTAGATTAGGAATTCTTAGATTTTACAGGCTCCTCCAAATTGCTTTCTTCCATTTGTGGGAACGAATGAGTTGAAGAACAATTTTGAGCCTTTATTGGATGGCAATATTGGTCCTAACTACCTTTGATCAAGTTTGGAGCCATAGTGTGATGATTGCCTGAAAAATTCCAATGCAGGACCAAAGCAGAGCCAGTTTCAGCCCCTTGATTACGAGTGGGTAATCCAATATTGGCTCATATATTCTTACTAGGGCTTATTCTTACTATTTGACACTCTAAAATTGCCCTAATCATGAATACCAATTAATCCCACCAGCGACTTATCAGGATTCCTTTTAAGATGATGCTGTAAGCGTTAATTACTAGATTAGGGTGTTATTCGTTTTTATTAAAATGAATGAGAATTAATTGATGTTGTTGATTCAGCACATTTTCTCAATCTGGGAGATTATTTAACAATGATGTAACTGAATTTTTA
>JABFPN010001574.1:0-27927 GCA_022817305.1 Leptoteleia sp. ZL-2020 | reverse complement strand
TACACTGAGAAAGAAGATATATCAGAAATTACTACTTTTTGTATCAATTTTGAGGATATATTGGAGAAATAATTATATCTACTGTTAATAATGGTAAAATTTAAAAAGTCACGTAGTAAATTGGACATACACTTGGAAAAATTACTATCTCATGTTAGCAAAACTTGTCAATTTGTGTTTAAAAACTGACAATAGTTGTCAATATGTTGATAATTTTTAACAACTTGAGATAATAATTTTCAATTTTTTCAAGCATATTACCAAATTACTAACAATGTTGGTAATTTTTATTAAATCTTTTTCGTCCAATGAGACAAAAAATTTATGTAAAAATTATTCTCACATAATTGATAAAAAAGAAGAGAATTAATCGTACCTATTTGCACCATTTATGCTTATAATTTTATTGTCCGCACACGTTTAAGAACTAGTTTGTCTATTAAAAATGTTTGGAGCTGAAATTAAACGACCCATTATACGTATGGAAATAACGCTACGCCTTTTTTGCGTGCTCGATGAGCTTTATTTATAAAAATAAAATAAAACGAATTTTTGAGTCGTGGCCTAGCGCGCTTCCTGAAAAAAAGTGTCGGCATAAAGCATTTACCATTCAAGGGTTAATGGTCTCCAACTTAATTAATATTAATTAGGTCACTTATTAACACCTAGCCTGATATGCATAAGAGCTAAGTAGAGTGAAAAATAATTATCACGCTTCAATTTGCGTGACAAATAAGCGTTTCGCTCGTGAAACTCTGTCGCATATCAATTTGGCAGTTTCTTTAGTAATTGTAATAGATTAAAAGCTTTTTTGTTTATCAAGTTTTCAATCGCTATACGTACACATAAGACGAGATTCGATGAAAGTAATTGATTGACAAAACTAGGAAGAACGCTCTAATCGAATTTTCATTGTCCCATATTCGTATTCATATATTCTTGCATATTGCGGCGGGTGTGCAAAACATAATTATTTATCTTCATATTGACAGGTAAACAAAGTTGTATAAATTTACGTATACATTATCCATATTTCACTAAAAGAAAAAATTGAACCCCTGCATAATGGCAAAATAAGATTTAGTTTATTATATTTAACAAAAAATTTATCGAAAAAGAAAATATTTTGTTTTCAATTTAAATATCAAATTATCTGCATTTTGTATTGATAACTTTGCCGAATTAATATTAAAAGATATGATTTATTAAATGTTGAATAACTTTTTCGCAGTATTTAAGAATATGAATAATGTAAAATTGTTTCCACCTGCTACAGTGCACTGGCATTTTTAAACTATATTCTAATTCCATATTCCATTACCTCGGAGAATAAGCACATCTCTGTCATTGCGTTCAAATTGACAAGGACGTGGTTATACCCTGGAGTAAGAGTAAGATATTAAAATAGCTCTGGTAGACAAGAGTTACGCCAAAAGGAAAGAAGTGTGACAAAATCTTTTTTGAATTTACCCTTACGAAAGTATTTTTGTTAGGTTTTTACTCCCTTTTGCAGTTTTAAACAAAGCTTTTACGCTGCATTTTGTTTAATATCAAAAAGAGAGTATATTCAACCATACACTGTATTCTTAATAAATTATAAACTAATAACCGAAGCATTCCAATTTTTATACATCCATTAATTTGTCATTTAATTAATAAAACACGTGATTTTACAAATTTATATTAACTATGCGTCACTAATTTGTTTACCCTGACGTTTAAAGTTTAAATTAACTTTATTGCTTAATTCCAAGGAAATTTCTATTCGCGATTAAATAGTATAACATTTTGAAAATTATCTTGAAAACAAATTTGAATATCCTGCAAGTACGATGTCAAATTGTAAAACTTTTTATATTAAAAAATTATTATTTTTTTTCATTTCTCGGTGTATTTTGTTGCATTAAAATTTAATACAAGAATACAATACAAACATGCTGTACAGGAGTGTGGGAGAGGATGAAAAAAGAATGCCGCGAAATCGGCTTAACGCGAGAGAAACAGCGCTAACGTGTAAAATGATATTTCTGAATGATGGAAGGACAGGAAGTCGAAGCCGTCCTCCATAAAGGAGGATTCATGATAATGTTATATAGCAACGACTACCGGCCAAGGGTTAACGCAGGATACAACAGGACCAGTACAGCGCATCCGGTACGAGTAATGAAATACAGAAACACAATATCTGTGATATTCACGTACGGTGTGTCGTTACAAATAAGTGGCCGCCAGCATGTCCGTAAGAATATCACGTACCAACGAATTAATTTGCTCCCGGTGAGCGGCCCGATTTTAAAGGGGAACGTTCGTCACTTGCAGCCAATCGATAACGCTTTTTTATTTAAAAAAAAAAGAAAGAAGAACGCCATACCTCCTCTACACTTTTCACACGATTAATCGCGTAATTCGCAGGCATAAGTTTTTCGCGGCGGCTTCAATATTCTCATTAAAAACGATACAGAACGTTTTTTTCGAAAATTTGAATACTCCCTTTCAAACGCTCCGAGGTGTAACTCGTACGTTAACATTTGTTAACAAATATCTCGCGGAAATATTTGCCAAGTATTTTCACATTGTAAATTTCCTGCATTATTACAATGGTTGAGATGTTTGTGAACAAGAAAAAAAAAGAACATAAAGCGTTCAAAAGAAGAAAGTAAAGTAATCGCGATAAGAACAATATAAAATTCCATGGTTGACCTAATAAAGAATTTTTCGCGAGTAAGAAAAAAGTTCCGGTTAATTACGTATGAGGGATGTCAAAAAGATGAACATGCTTAGAATAAAATCTAATGAAAGGGTCCTTTTGTTTGAGTCGCATTTTAATTTTGATAATGCTCTGTTACGAAAGGCGACCTTCCTACTCATTAATTTTTGCTGTATCATTATCATTATATATCGCCACTTGTGAGATAGCTCTCCTTGTGTTCTGCAAACAGCGCGGAAGTATCCTTAGTTCCATTGTTTCAACCGAATATCTTACACTGGTTTAAGAATAAGCGTTGTATACATTTCACCTTTTGTATTTTGTTACTAAATTTCATTATTACATAGTTCCCCCTCCTTTTTTTATTTATTTTTGCAAAATTATAAAATGAGATTTAACGTGTAATTTATTTTTCTTTGAGAAATTTTTTTCTGCCCATTTCGATGTCATAAGTTAATGTCATTGTAAAAATAAACTGGACATATTTCAACGGTGACGTAAATCGGTTTCTCAAACTTTAATCACCTAATATATTTGATAGAAATTAGAATTCGTTTAATTAAAGTTTTCTTCATACAGTTAATTATAGATGTTAATATAGAATATATTTTAAGATATTGTTTTAACAGTAAGAACTTCAACTCGTTCATCAAAATTTTCCTGTGAATTTTACCATCGATCAATTTGTATAAAAATATTACATCCTGAAAGTTTCGTAAAGATTCAAGTGGTGGAAGTACGCAAAGCATGAGAAATAACATCGTATTTATGTTCAATAAAAAGATCTGGAAAATCTTAATGGGCAGATCAAATTTCTATAACATTAACACAACGATATAATAAAACTTTTTAAGACCTTTAAGTTTTGTTCCCAATTCTCTAATATTTGGATAATAATATTTTAAACCTGTGTATTTAGATCACATTTTGAACTAATGTTAGGATTTTTTTATTTTAATATATTTTGTTGTAATTTATTTACTAATAATCCGACAATTCACAACTTTTAAATGTTTTAATTTTAATCAAAGCTGAATTATACTAAAAAATTATTATACATTTTCAATGCAGATGTAAGTCGTAGTTTAAGGTGACATTAGTTTTAAATCCGACCCTAGCCAAACTAATGGTAAAATACATCCTACCATTATCCAATAAGGTAAATGACCTATCTACCAAATACGTCTCAATGTCGAAACAATTCCGATGTATAATTGTGTTAAAAACTTATTTCAAATTCTCTTCGCAAATTAATGATAATAGAATCCATAAAACAATTATGAATAATAATTACACAGCTTTGAAATACTACTATTTATTATATATTTTTCATTATTTTCGTCTGGGATTATTTATTCGCAACATTTTTATTGCGGTATTTAATGTACATTGACACCTAAAAAGAATTTTCTTAGGGCAATTCAGAACACTTAGAACTTAATTATTTCTTTTAATGCTTCGTAAGAATAATTCATTATCTACGAAAAAAAAAAACATTTACGAGTTCTAATAAGTGTTATTTTATAGGTGCTACGCCTTTTTCTGTAACTTAAGGGTGTTAAAGTGACAAAACTTAATAATAATGATCAATAGCAATGTAAAAATGATGATTGTATTGTTTCATATAACTCAATAAATACTCAGCCTAATTAGTTAACGAAATTTTCATGTCCAACTGTATATTTTTATTTCGGTATTTTTAGAAAGCAGTTAATTAACGTTTCGTGCAAAGTTTAAAAAGCGAACAAATTTCATTTAACTCCATCACGATGAAAAATATATAATTTATTGTGAAAAATGAATTATTTATACGAAAGATTTGATTGATTAAATAACGAAATAAGAAAAGAAGAGGTGCAAAATGTTTTAAAGATATCTATAAAATGCTATGATAAATTCTCATTCTTCTTATCACAGTATTCGGTTAACCGCAACATTCAGAAAAATCGGCATCTATACCTTTAATACGTAACATCCGTAAATCAATAAGAGTTATGAGTATCTCTTCTTTTTCGACAGAAGGGATTAACGAAGTACTTAAAATTTTGATAACACGATAAATTGTGATGATTCGATCAAATTTGATCTTGAAAGATATAAAATATGTAATCTGCATACGATAATTTTAATGTACATAAATGTATTAAATGTAATATATATATATATAACAATGTATATAGCAATTTATTACTGGCATAATAATTTTGCAAATACTATGAATCGTGTCATAACGATTTTATAAGGTTTCCTTTTTTCTAAGTTCATAGGTTAAATGAAAAATAAAGATATATGAGTGTAATGTATAAATACAACACCTATTAAATTTTGGAATCGTGTGCAAAAGTGAAAAAAACTGAAATTAGAAATACTGGCTCCATCTAAGTGGGATTGAAATAACGAAATTTTCATTATCGACCTAAGATACATCGTGCGCTTAAACACGCACAGTGGGTTGTATTGACCTGGTCTGGTCAATTAGAAAATCTTCGCCTTTTCTCTCTCCAACATACAAATACCACACTGCAGAAAGAGATGAATATTTTTCAAACGGGACCACTTACTAATGCGTCCTACTGCGCATATTACGAGAAAAGCGACATAACTGATTTTCTGTTATATTAAACGACTTACTTCGTTAGGCTCAAACCGAAAAATCAGCTTCAAAGTATCATAAAATAATTCTCAGTTATTTCGAATGAAAACTTACTGTGTGTATTGTGATAATGCAATATCTATATACCATTTAGAAAAGAGATTTAATTACGTAACATTTAATTGATTTAATCTGATTATGTAATACTTGAAATATGTCATGATAAAAATATTTCTCTGAAAAATAGTAACATTTTGTAACTATTTGGTATTTTTCACAGATTTGGAATTTTACATAATATTTTCAATTTTTATCCTGGTGTCCTTAATCGTTTTTTTTAATAGCCTTGTTGTCTTAGATTTTCAGAAAATCATGTTACCCAATTTATTCTCTGTAAAAAGATGAAACCTTCCTGTGAAATGTTACGTAATATGTAATAAAATAAGATATAAATATAACTTCTTAACATAGAACCCTTAACATATAAAATTTAGAATATAAAATTGTATGAAAATCCGTTTAAGCATTTAAAGCATTTATGAATAATGTTTAAATTATACTTGAGCGCGTATCAGCCAAGCTTTTTATCAAGTTTGATTACGTTCCTAGTTTAATCTTAATGATTTTATTAGGTTTAATATCGTTGAATCCTACTTGCGTGTTTCTTTGTTTAAAGAAAAAATAAAAATTCATGTTCACTGTTCTTTACTGTTGCATAAAGAGAAAAAATGTCAGAACTGTTAAAATTATAAATTATAATGTAGGACATCTTCCTATAATTTATAATATACGTGTATATTATTCATTCAACTTGAATTACTTGCACATGATACAAATGCTTTAAATTAAAATACCTTGTTATTGATATCATTATTATAGATCATGTTACAAACAAAAAAGTTATCATTATGTGAAAATCTAATTTGAAATATATCGACTAATAAGTTTGGGTTGATTATAAATAATTCGTCATATAACATTTTACCGAATATATTAATAATGAATCGCTTCAAATTTCTATAAATAATCAGTCCACTTACTAACAAAATAATCGTTAAATATATTTTTTATTGCATCGTGTTGTATAAAGTACGTTAATTTAATTGTCATAAGTATATTTAATTTAAAATATATCCTGTATATTAGTAACGTGAACATAAATATGCCCATATTTGTATCATGTATGCCAGGCTTAATGTAAATTCTTGGCAAGCTATTGAGAAATACGTTTCGTCGTACGAAGACATTAATATCAAATTTGTTCTATTCTTTCTGATTTTAAATTCGTTAAATTTTATTTTCCTAGTTAAATTATAAGTATGTCGTCGCAACTTAAGATATTCACTAAGATTCGATAAGATAATCAATTTTGTACAAAAAAATTCAAAAAAATTGATAAAACGTTTGAGAGTTACATAAATTTAATGAAATTAAAGGAAATATTATACATATTTCGAGTATTATGTATTAAATACACATTGAAAAATAGATTTATAATCTCATTCTTTACGGAATGGACAAACAATTTGTATTTGGTTTAAAGTAGACAAGTTTTAGTATTTAACCGAATTATTAACTTTTACATCACGGAAAATGCGTTTCTTCTTAAAGAGCCTTTCGAAAGTGAAAATTATGACTTCCATGGAAACTGAATATTCTTCTAAATAATGAGTCATTTAAACTGGAAACAACCTCGACATTTTTTTTTTGTGTTTAAGTAGGCAAGGCAGGCGGCCAGGCTCCTTCAACACAATAATCTTAAACAAACTCTGATGTATTTTCATTTAACACATCAGTTAATAGATTTAGAATAAATATAAAGTAATTTAAATCCATTACGTTAAAGCATTGTTTATAACCATATACAAATTTACATATTATATAAAGCAGGTTTACATTAAATATTAATGATACCACATAATAATTAGGATGTCCTTATGCATTTTTATTGCTTCCCAAATGCACTACCCTTTTCTTATCAATCAGATGTAATTAATGTGTATTTGAAAAAAAATAAAAAACCGAAATATAGAAGAAGAGAATTCCTGGAGAATTGAACCCAACAACTGTAGAGTACTAACCACGAACCGAGAAATGCCCCTAACCACTCGACCACCGCAACACTTACGGGACACAGAGTTATAAGTCTTCTATATAAGAAATATATATATATATATATATATATATATATATATATACATTATGTACATTATTATATTTATACATTATATATACATTATACAATATACATTATAAATATGCAATTCTTTTAGTACACATCAAGATATTAAATTACTTTTGTTATTTTGAAAAATATTACTTTTTAAATCATGGATAAATATGATTATACATAACTAAAGAAACGTAATTGTAATTGTTTTTAAGCTATTGTTTATTATACTTTATAATTTATTATTATTAAGGCATACTCTTTAAAATACATATCTGTATGATAAAAATTCCATTTAAGACAATAATATTCAATTAATTCATGTTAAATGATATCTGACGAGAAAAACATTATTTATTTATATGTTTATTTATAATAAAAATTAAGTGGTATTTTCATGTATTAAAAACAAGGCGAGTTATTCCGTTGTTGACAAATGAAAAAGAAGCGTCTCTTTGCAATAAAAAAATTCTATTCACTGTAATTCAATATTTTTAGTGCAGAATCAACCTTTTATAATTATGTATGTCACGTATTTACGTCGCTTGTACCCAGAATTTTGCAAGCATAAATCTTATCAATGATTTGTAACCATTTGAGTTCAGAGGAACTAATACTTAGACAATTATATATTCAAGAAAAATGAAAAGGAAGCCATCTGTGGTATTATTTTCCACACTGATAAAATTATGCAAAGATAAAAGAATAAACAAAGAATTTCTATGTTGAACGACTTGAAGAAATTGATGTTTATACATGTAAATTACCTTTCCCGTAAAACTATTTACGTTCAAATTCCTTAAAAAATGAAACAAAAAATTATATTTGTATAAATTAATTTTCAATATGTGATTATTTTTGCCACCTGCTGCAAATAATATAAAATCACTTCAAAATAATCAAATTCTGATTTCTTGTTTGAATAGTCGAAAAATGAAAGAGATTTACTTTTAAAATTTTCACTTTGAAAACAAACGAATTGTATTACTTTAAACAGAATACTATTGAAATTGAAAATAATCTTTTTCATCTGAATAGGACACTTTCATTGAAAGCAAATTTCTGATGAATTTTTTACAGTGTAAAATTTTAAACAAATCACAAAATTGATCAAGAGTTAATAATACTTTAAAGCATTAATTGATTTTTTCTCCAATATTTTCAATTATACTATTTTAATAAGTTTTAAATAAATTAATAGAATTTTGCAAAAAATGTTAAATTTCTTGATATGCTTTGAAATATTTAAATTTGTTACACTTTTCGAGAATTTTCAGGCGGAAAAAGATATTAAGTGCAAATGAAATTAAGGAATTTTGTTATAAAATATAATTTTCTATTCATTTTTTAATATTCCATATTCTCGTTATAAATAATAATTTATTAAATACACCGAGAAAAATAAATAGCATATTTAGCAATAAATCCTGGAATACTGAACCTATACGTTCTTTGTATGTGTATCACTTATAATTTTTGGGATTTTTTTCTATACACATTGTATAGTATTCTATGTTTATAGAACTGTATGCATTACATATACTTAGTTTTTCCATAAATTATTACAATTACACCTACAGAGTACATATAGGTTCAATACCCCAGAATTTATTGATAAATATACTATTTCAATTTTCTCAGTGTATTTTTTCTCCTAAAAAAGTCAAATTTCCTTTAAAATGTTGCATTAAAAGATTATAACTAAAAATGATTTTTCAAATAAATAATATTTTATTTAACTCTGAAAACGACGTATTTACAATATTAGAATATATACTATTTTTTATATTAACACTTTTGTGAATTGCCGATTCCTTCAGTAAATTATAATATTTTATCTCGGTTTAATAATTATTTGAACAGCAAATTGCGTAATAAAAATTCTTAATCATATTATAAAATTTAATTAAATAAATGGTTTTAAATAAATGATAACAGTTACATGAATCGGATTCGATAAAATCAGAATAATTCATTGTGTGGAAATTTCCATAAACAGCGATAGTTAAATAAAAAAAAATTGTATAAACTATCAAAACCACAATGAATTTATTCTTCCATGTTTACAGAAATACGTATTGATTAATCTATTTTATTTTACTTTATACAGTCAATAATTTAAAATACTGTGAGTATTTTAAACGTCATACTTTAGCATTTAACTTTTATTGCTTTTTGATGAAATTGTTAGATTTGCTCAGTAACATTATATCAGTTTATAGATTAAATTAGAATTCTTTTAATTAACAGGGTTATGAACATTAGAACTAACAAATTTTTTTACATTGATTATAAATCTATGAAGAAAAAGTCTACACAAAAAACGAACGTTTAAAGGTGATAGTTTAACAATAATAGAAACCAAAAATAGCTAATAAGACAATATTTCGCAAATGTCTTTGAGCAGGAAATGAAAGAGCCGAAATTATCTAAATGAATCGTTATCGATTAGAAAAAAAAACTGAACTTATGCGGAGGGAACTGAGGGGTATCCGGGGAAAAAGTTACCGTTGTAATTTTGTCTGTAATTAACACAACGTTCGACCACTTTGTAACTAAGATACAATAATTTTTGTTGTAATTTTTTCCCATGTTTAGTGAAATGATATAATCATAAACTGTAATCGAGTATTATCAAATAATTATTAAACTGAAGTAATTAATTGTAGATAAAAAAAGATTCAACGCTTTATAATAAAATGAATTTATTTATAGATATATAGGTATCAAATTTCTTAATAGTTTTTCATATTAAAAACAGGAAAGGCCCATTAAAATTTAATTACACGTGGATTAATTATATTGTTAAAAAAAATTTGAAACTTAAGCCAATCGTTCGTTGATACCGAGAGAGGGAGGGTTATTCCCACTATATTCAAAATTGCCTATAAAACAATGTGGAATCTTCACAATATGCACAATTTTGGTGTTCTGCTTGGACTAAACTTCTCTTCGAGATAGTCTACCTGAACTTATACTTCTCTTCAAGAGACTCTGCCTCCAGCTTTGAAGTACAGTATCTCTTTGGAAATCTAACTTCTTTTCCGCTCTTGGACTCTCTCCTGCAGTTAACTGGACACAGTCTTAAATCTACTTTGTAATCTTCGACGGCAAATGTAAGTTTGTTTTACAATTGTTTTGACATTATTTTAATTGTCATTTGTATTTTCTTTCTTTTTACTAATTATTAATTTTTCATTAAATTTCGCACAAGTGTGCACATAAAGGCGTAACATTTTAACAATTTTTATTAAATAAATTGAAATAACAATATTTATGAATTATTAGTAAGAGTTTTTTGGTCGACGCAATGTCGAAAGAAATATAAGAATTCTATGAGTCATCGGACTGCAGGTACATTTTCAAGAACTCTCTAAATACATTTTCGTAATAGTATATACGTTTAAAAAACATCTGAAAATATTTGCCACATTTGTTTTTCTATTAATAAAAATAATGATAATAATAATGAGCGTTTCGTTCCGGATCAAGTTTGAAAAATAAATTCTAATTAACTACAGTTTGTCGTTTCGAATATCAATTTTCCATTTCCAATTGTAATAATGAGGTATCGCATTGGAAAAAGGTGTTATCCAATTTTACTTGGTAAAACTTTAACATGACGAGAATGGTTCCTGCCGCGTCGGCTCCAGTTCGGAATGGCGAAACTAAGTGTAACATTCTTCTATGACTAACGATTCGTTTCAATTGTAATTTGAACTTCCCTAGTTCGCATTAATCCCAAGATAGGAAATTTAATTCCATCGAGAAACATTAAAATAGTCGATTCTAATAATAAATTGTATTATTTGGGTGCTTGATGAAGTATCTACAGGTTTGGCTTCCACTTCGGTGTTAAGCTCCTCCTACTCTCTCGATTCTTGACTTCTTCGTCTGTCTCAATGGAACAATTATACGTTACGGTACTGCTACCTCAGAGTTCGATATTACCTGCATTTAACTTAAGCCCCTACTTTAGTTAACATAACGAATTTTGTGACTCGTACATAAAGCCCGGAATTGCAGGTAGTCTTTCTTCTGGAGCGTACCTCTCAGCAAGGACTCTCAGGTAGGGATAAAGTCTGGCTAATTTCGAATTTAAACTTGTTCGATTCTTTCACGAAACTCATCGCTATCTTAGCCACCCTGTACTGCGTTCCATTTTCCTTATATTTTTTTTTCTTTTTTGTTAATTTTTATTTACCTTTGTCTTATCTTTATGTTTATTTAATTCAACTGTTTTTCACACATCCAGCCTAATTTCACTAATAGAAAAATATGCACTTAATGATATAATGATTTTTATTTCAAAATCGGTCTCGTGATAGATGACATTCTCGCAAATTTTTTTTTTTTTAATATTATCATTAACTTTCGTATTTTGCGGTTTTAATATAAAGTAACATTTAACACACGATGTTTAAGTTTATTTTGTCGTAAAGGAATATATTTCTAAGAAGACGACATATGTAATATAATATTTTATTTGGCGCCTTAATAAACGCGTGTTTAGTTGAATCAGCAAATTTGCAAATTAAATCGATTTACTTTTATACATTACTTCCAAGTAATAATGAATATATATATTTTTTGGTATTATATTTTATTAATCGGAAATTCATCGTTCCATTCGAACACAAAATTTAATTGACTTACGATGAAATTGAGAAAAAAATTATCCAAAGTATTTTTAACTAAGAAGTTAATAATTAAAATCATTATATCTTAATTTCCTCGCGTCAAAGAATATCTAAATTTAATCAGAAAAAAAAATTATTTCTATGAAACATTAGAACCCCGCTCGGGGAAATTGTTCTTATTATGAAAAATGTTTCTTGTGACAAATTTTGAAAGTTGTTAAAATTGTATTCACAATAAGTGTATATCAATTATTCATACACTTGACAATTAACACATTAGGCATAAATAATTCATCGATTCCTCGAATAGTTAGAACACGATTCAAATACCTTTCTCTTGCCGCCAAAAATGAAAGTTTGTTTGTATCATACTTAAAACTTTTTTTCTTTCTCTCTCTTTACTTTTATATATATATAAAATATTGAAGTGTTTTAATTTACAATATTTGCGCGAAAATATAAAAATATTGAGCAACAATGTATTATGGATAATTTGTAAATAATGATTGCAGTTTAAATTCGAGTGATCTTTCCATTCAGATAATGATAAAAAAAAATGAGACGAAAGTACAGACGGCACATTCAAACGTATTTATTAATGACTCCACATGATTATTTCACGGGCAGACTTTCTCTTTATAAAATGAATGATTATCAACATATCCATTTTTCTGTCTAAAATTCTACCACCATAAAAGATGACAATCTACTTTGACAATCCAATTAAAATGTTTACTGAAATTCCCCTTAATTACATTGCGCAATATTTACTTAAACTTTGGAGATTTAAATGTTATATATACTCAATTTTTCGACACAAACGCGTAACTTAATACGTGTTATTATAAATGATAATTAAAATGTCGTACGAAAGGAAGCAGCGCTTTCCCCTCTCCCTTAATTTTTTCTTTCATTGTCACAAGTTTATCAGCGATACGATAAAAAGTGTTTCACATTACATTCTATTCAAATATATAACAAACAATAAGTGCTTCCACAAGTCAAATCATCTTTAACAAATAACGATCTATTTTTCTATTAATAAATGATTCTAATAACAATTTTCGTTAAAAAGTAACGTCTTATAAAGTCTGATATAATTGGACGAAACGATTATAATTTTCAGTATTATACAACAATGATTGTTAATTGCAATTTAAGCAAGTTGAAAAGAAATTAAAAAAGAGAGATAAAATCGATTAATTTTATATATCCAACGCATATTGAAAACAAGTATTGACAAATATTACAACTTATAATTTAGTAATGAATTATATTTAAATTGCATTTATTGAATAGACTTATGAAAGTCCAATTACTTCCATTACTTAACATTAAAAATTTCTTTTTCTCGGTGTAATGTTACCTCAAAGCCGGGGGGGAGGGGCGGATAGATCAATTTCGAAAACTCTGAAAGTGGAAAAAAAAAATTATCGTCATAATTAATACGCGCGAACGAAATCATTTACAGTTAATCTCCTCGAGTTCGATACACTCCGTACAGAATTTATTCATTTCTGCCATGTGGATTAATTATATTCGTAAATTAGAATTTATAAAGCGATTAACGTATAAATTATTTATAAAATATTTCTATTTCGAATCGGCGTCAAATTAGTCCATCCTTGGATTCATTTGCTTCTAATTGAAACTTGTTTTTCTCTTTCCTTCTCGCCCCAACAAAAGGCGTCGGGTGAGAGAAAAAGACGGAGGAAAATATGCGACGCCGAAAAGTGTCCCTTTTTTAAACGCGTTACGTAAAGTCCACGTGATACAATTATTTATTAGTTTCTCAACGCCGCGGCATAATTAATTGTACGAATTATAGAAATAATTCGAAATTGGAGTGAAATTGACATTATCGATCGAAAAATAAAAAGTTTTATAATCTAAACCGAGAAAAATTATTACAGTTCACGGCGAGCGAACTTTTTCCGTTTCGTGCGAGTTTTCCCAACGTTATATTTCAAGGGGGAGGGGGGAAAAAAAAGAAGAACGTTGAAATGATTATTTCTCGTTGTGCGAGATAAAACGAGCTAAATATTTCCTACGCCTTTATAAAGAGGAATATAAATATAAAAATATAAATCAGCTCGTCAAAGGTTGTTTGTTGAACGCGCCTCGCCACCGGTCGTAACATTTTCCTAAACATTTTTCTCACTGTAAATCTCGGCTTGGTCAACATTCGAGGCTGCAGGCATGCAGTCGCGGCTATCTCGAAACGTATCGCATTCTTTGCCAGATATCTTTCAATCCCTGAAATTTATCAGATATCTCTCACGTGCGGCCTGATAAATTATTTAACGCGGCATCATTGACGCGAACACGATCGTTCGCTCGTTAATTGACGATCGTTTAAAAATTAATTATCGTTACATAAATTTCCATTAACGAACAATTCCGAATTTATTCACCGAGGAAAAAAATCTTATGTATGACGTCGTAAAATTTTTTATACCATCTTGGAAACTTGCCAGGCTTTATGGTAATTAATACCATACAGAATGTAAAATTTTACTATTTCATACATAAAATTTTACCGCAATGGCATGGTAAAATAGCAATTGTTATAATAATTTTTATTGTAACTTTTTTCTCAGTGTTCCTACGGACAAAGAAGCGGTTAATATTTGGTGAACGGCGCCAAATTGAACGTCGCCCGACCCGCATTAAAAAGCCATTTAAATTGTTATTTAATTTCGAAAAAGTGTTCCGTTAATCGGAATATTATTACCGAACGATCTGTACGTCGCGCCGTTCACGTGCCATTTCGTATTAATCGCCGAATCATCCAACCGGGGGGGTACTAATCGTGTTTACTAATATATAATTCTTTGCGCGAGAGCGAATTGTCAGTCGCGAATTAAACTTTGTGTTTTCAAGACCACGGGACTCATTCATGTTTCGAAACACCGCTTTCAAACATGGATTCCATTAATTTCATTACCTGACGTTAAGTTGACTCACATTAGAAGTAACAAAAAAAAATAAGAAAAAATAAGAAAATCAAAAAAAAATTAAAAAAAATTTCAACAAATTTTCTTCAAAGCCAATCGTCATGGAATTTAGGTATGTTTACAGTTAAATGTTTAATTGGGGGGAGAAAAATAATTGAACTGATACAAAGTACACGCTGATAAATTAATGAGCTTCTTTTCTTGTAATAAATGGTAATCGAACCCCAGAAGAGAGTTTGATGAAACATACTTTTTAATAAAATATAAAATAAATACTCATATAAAGTATTTATTTTTACAATTTATTAAATTTTGTCATAAGTATGTTCATAAATTGTTATCTGGACAGAAAAATTAACCGATTCATTTTTCTACTTAACTATTTTAATTAAATATTTAAAAAGGTTCAAGAATACTTTGAAAATACGTTCGAAAACTAACTTTTTCTTCGGTACTACAATTCCAATCTTCCAGAAATTATAACGCGAACATTTCCCAGTCGTAATCAAAATATTTTCGAACCACACTTGAAACATTGTAACACCATTAAGGTCGTTCGTACAATCCTAAAATCGTTCGTAAAATCAAAAATTACACCGTCATTTCAGCCCAGCCTATTCTCAACAAAAAAAAAGTAAATAAATAACGAAAAGTAAAGTAAAAAAAAGAAAGATTAATTATTTTTAAATTTGTTGCGACGCGTAAAAGCCGAGACGTTCCTCTCCCCCAAACCAGCCTTATTATGCTCCGTGTATTAAGTTACATAAATGAGTAACCGAGGAAAAAACTTGGAAGGGTTTCGCTCGCGACTCGGAAAGCACAAAAAATCTTAATGCACTGTTAATCTCTCGTTATTATTATTATTATTTTCGTTCATTCTTTTTCTCCATTTTTTTTATACTCATACGTAACGCGTCTTAGGGGGACGGTAAGGGAGGGGGGTGGAGGACTTCCCGCGCGTTTCCTCAAAGGGTTTTGTCACTTAAGACGTTAAATAAATAAGTTTGTTTGAAATTAAACGCGACCCGCGATTAATTAAGAATTCGCAAACGGAAAAACAAGTTGATTATATGGCGCGCAATTAAAAATGAAAATCCACAAAGACCGGGCCGCGCGTTTGTCGAACTTTTCATGCTTACTTTAATGCGACGCAACGGAAACAACTGCGTAATACCGGTGCGCGCAAACCAACATCCATATTCTAATAAATAATCAATTTTAATTAATTATTCAACACGCCCAGATATTATGCGTTCATTAACAACGCATATTGGCCGATGTTTGTTTAATATTTACATGGTATACATTACGAGACCGCTCGTACGAGACGTGTTTATCTTCTAGGGGGGAGGGGGGGGAGGGGGGATTAAAGGGGAAGAAAAAGAGAGGGAAAAAAAAAGTTTAAATTAATACTCGAAAAGACTCGCCTCGCGAATTAATCGTAACGCGAATCGTTAATTGGAACAATTGGCGCGCGCGTTATCGTTTTATTGTATCGTAATTACCCAGCATCGATCACTTTATCGCGAAGGAAAAATGTTATTTAATCTACGCGATAAAATGTAATTCGCTATTGCTGGGTCAACAAGTTACAAGCGCGAGCGTTACAATGTCAAATGGCGAAATTCAAAAATACAGACATTACTCGGGTTGCGCTTTGGAAAAACCCTTTTTGTTAAATTGGACACGCGACGATATGAAAAAAAAAAGTAAAAAGTTTCCATTTTTTTCAATTCACAAACAAAATCGATGGCATATTTTTTTTTCTTTAATCAACGCACGAATGTTTCATTTTTGCAAACAACGTTTCGTTTCAACAATTTGTTATTTTTAGTTTATATCTTTTCTTTTTTAATTATTTGTAATTTTTAAAAAAAAAATTTTTTGTATAAAAAAGATTATAATACACGATGTAATTGTCGTTTAATGTCCCGAATTAGATGTCATTTTATTATCAAAAAGCTCGGTAGGTAAGAAATGGTCGGTAGGGATTGGTTTAACTCGCCTTGATTGGTCGAATTTAATGCGCGTTGGTGTTCGATACATTTTTCAACCGCCTTAATGAAACTGACATAAAAAGTCACGATTGTTTACGCGCGATTATTGATCATGTTTTATACCCCTGGTGAAAATAAATTGTCCGTAATTGATCTGCAAAAAATCTAAAAAAAAAGTGCGCACAGTCTTAAATATGCAAAAACTACGGCAAGAGGTTCGAAAAGTGTTTAGAATTCAATTCAGCAGATTGATTAAAATTCGTAAATTTTCTTTTTTCTTAAAAATCCTTAAAAATTTTTACAGATCAATTACATATTAATCTACATTCATTAGGAATACTGTTAAAAAATGTACTCTCCACTGGAAATATCTTTCTTTTTAATATAGAAAGTTTTATTTTACCGGTGCACGCACATCTACACTGAAATTCATGATTTTTTTTCCAACTCGTGTGTTAATATTATACTTTCCTCGTTCAGCCGCTATTAATAAACTTTAACGAAAAACTTTTGAATAGAAATATTTAGAGGTAACTTTTTGCCCACCTTAGCGACAATAATTTGATAGCACATTAATTTCAAATAGAATATATACACACAATCTATATTTTTTTGTTCGATATAACTGTGAGCTATAATTGAGGAAAATATTTCTAATGCCAAGAATCGCCGACATTATAACTGCATTTAAAAATGAATTTTTTAATATATTTCAAATACGTATGATTTCGCAAAAATGTATCCGCTTAAATAAAGTAGACGAGTTTGAAATTCTATGACTTATTTAGAACTAATAACGCGGAAGTCTTGCGTTCAATTCTCGCATTGAATAATTAATTTTTAGGAAAAAAAATTGTTTCCTTCAATGCATACTGAGAAAAAAGTAATAGTAAAATTAAAAAAAAAATCATATTAATTTAAGGATAACTTCGAAAAATGAAGTATTCTCCTATTAATAATAGTAAAAATAATCACAAAATCAATTTTTACTATTATTTATATCAATAACACTTATTTTTCTTTTTGTGCATTGCGAAATTAATATTTGTTTGCGTAACATCGACAATTTACAAATTATACCCAAACACATTCTTTCAAATTATTAATTTACTCTTATTAATAATATTTCTTCTCGGCCGCGCAAACGGGTCAATAAAAGAAAAGTTTATTAATTATGTAACGGTCGAATTAAATTGATTGCGTACGAAGGCGCAATAAAAGTATCCCATTAAATTAAACGCGGAGATACCGAGGAATGCGTCGCGGGCTCCGATTCGTTTCATTTTAACGACGCGCATCGCGCAGAAAAAGGTACAAAAATTCGACGCTGAAAATTGACTGAGTTATTTTAAACGGCCGACGTCTCTTATTTTCGCAACACATCGGGTGACGTCATACCTCAATTTGCTTACATTACCAATAAATCATCGGACATTTTCTCAGAAATACTTATCGATACATCAACCATTGTCGAAATGTCGAGTCTGGACGAAGCGTGTCCGAGACTCGGTCAAAAATGTAAAATTAACAAGCGACATTTGAACTTTACGAAGCCATTTTATTTTACTCATAATTTTGTCAAAAGATGGAAAATAATTTGTCCTACTATTACTATTAAAGTTAAAATATATATAAAAATTATATAGTCAAATGACATCCCTATTTCAATCTTTTTTATCCTTCAAAACGGAGGATAAATCCGACCAATGGCAACGCAAAGTTCCCATGGAGAATTCGTAAAAGTACTCATCCCCCCGCAAATGTGCGTTACGTCGAAGTTTCGTTTACCCACACCGACAGGCATCTTTAAAGAATTCGTGCCAGTTGGCGCTCAACTTCCGTCTCACTTTCTCTTGGCCCTTTCCCTCCTCTCTCTCTCTCTCACGCTCGTCCTTCTCAACTTGATCATTTCTCCGAAAAACAAGATTATCTCAACCAACGCGGAAACCCTCAGTTAAAAGCCATAAAAAAATGAAGAACTTGTTCAAGAGGTCCCCCTGACAACAACGATCCATTGAAAATCCTCCAAACGAGCCATTAAAATATTCCTAAAGAATGCCGCGTTTCGAGGGATGTTTGCGATTCCCCAAACAGGAGGAATCTGCGTCTTTTTCCCGCGCGTATATCTCTCAATGTCTTTTCTCTACCAACGAGAGCGCCGTGGGGGGTAACAAGGGAGAAGAGTTGCTCGGCAAAAAAAAGGAAGAGAAAGACGACATTTTGCGCGAAGCTGATGATCAGCGCCATCCTTGACCGTGCGTAAAAAATTCGACCGGAAATAGAGAAGGCATCGTTTAAAGTGGTGTTAGATAATGAACGGAACGGGCCGAACCACCCGCCAATTATGTTGACGGAAGTGTTGCCCTCTGGACAAGGTTTGCCTTGGTATTTCCGCCATGGGTGCGCGCGCATCTCGGGCACGTGTTGCGGTGAATTGCCGGTTCGAAGCAGTTTCCTCCCCGAACGTTGCTCGTTGGTCGCGGTGACGGCGTATTTCGGTGGACTTTCAGCCGACAACGATTAGTACTCGCCGAAGGTCTTGGTACTCCCGACATGGTCTTGCTCGCCGACGCAGTGGCAACGTACCGTCGAGTCATTCGCAGCGTGAGCGCAATGGATTCGTGCCGCCAAATGGTGAGACATTTTTCCCCCGGCGATATTAAGCGCCCCGCATCGATCTTCCCCCCTATTTCCTCCCTCGCGGCTATTCTTATGGAAAATAACGCGTCAACGTCGCCCTCGCGCCCGTCACGATGTCGTCGTCACGGCAAATTATTCGACATTCTCGTCAGTCCGAGTATCGAGGCCTTTTAACGTGGAGGGGTGAGGGGAATTGTTACGCGCCAAAATGCCTCCGCTACGGCTCTGGCGTGCTATTTTTATGCCACGCGTTTTTAATCCCTACCGCGGATTAAATTTGTCGTGCCTTTATCGTGGCTAATGTTTATAGACTTTGTCGTTCTTTTTTTTTTCTCCGTTTTTCCTTTTTTTTTCTATTGAGAATTTGCTCATTCTATTGTACGTGTCGCTTTGTTTCAATTTTCCTCGACAACACATGTCACGTGTAATGATTGTTCGAATTCCCGTTGCACGTGGGTGTTTAATCAAGCTGCAATTGACTTACAATTTGGTTCGCAGAATTTTCGGGGGCAATGAATAATGCACGTGTTGCCTTCGGTACGAGTCATTTATTATATCCAGTTATAAATTTATTATCCGTTTATAAAAGAAAAAAAAATAATTGTAGTTCGATGAATCGGAGACGGTACAGATTAATTAGTGTCAAGTACAAGAAGTATAACAGCGCCGATCAATTTCTATTGCGCACAAAAGCAATGTTTACTCGTCAGAGGTTTAAATATATTTAATTCCACGGTACACAACAACTTTAAATGGGCGTTATATGTTGGAAACGTTAAAGGAACCTTTTTTAACGTTTGAAATATATTATGCACATTGGTACATTGTAGAAAGTTTTTGGGTACTGTTCGGAGAAGAAAATAAATGTCATTTAGTGAGTCATAAAAAAGAATGAAAGGCAATCACAATTGTCAAACATTTGACGATGATTAATTGATAACATAAAACTGTAACGCGAACAATTGACTTATTTATTTATCGCGAAATAAAGAAGAAAAAAAATAAAAGAATGTCGCGCCAAAAGAGTCTGGAAGTAATTGAGTCGATTATTTTATTTGCAGTAGCGGCAGCTTATTACGTGCGATAGAACATCTTGTTCGTTGAAGCTTGTTGAGCCCAGTTTGTGGAAAAACATTCCAGTTAAAGCATTAAACGGTTGAGATTCGATAATTTTTGGCAAGAAAAAACTACCAAAATGCTCGATTTCGATCCCCAACTGCTTTCCCTGGTAATCCTTGCCTTCCTGGTGGCCTTCGTCCTGGCCTTCAGCATCGGGGCCAACGACGTGGCCAACAGCTTTGGCACCAGCGTGGGCTCCAAGGTCCTCACTATTAAGCAGGCGTGCATCCTCGCGACCATCTTCGAGATGCTTGGCGCCGTCCTCGTCGGTTACAAGGTGTCGGATACGATGAGGAAAGGAATACTGGACATCACGGTATACGAAGGCCAAGAGAAAGAGCTGATAATGGGCTACCTTTCCAGCTTAATCGCCTCGGCCATCTGGCTCTTGATTGCCACCGCGTTGAAGCTCCCAATCTCTGGGACGCACTCCATTGTCGGCGCCAACGTTGGTTTCTCCCTCGTATTGAAGGGATCTCAAGGAGTAAGTATATCAAAGCCATTAAAATCATTCTTCCATTCTAATTCAAATTGATTGGAAATTTGGAAGCAATCTACAAATTGTATCTAAATATATATTTATATAAATTGTAACCAAAATCTTGATCCTTATAGATTAAATGGTTGATGATACTGAAGATAGCAATGTCATGGTTCGTAAGTCCGGTAATCAGCGGGATCATCTCATTCGGCCTGTTCTACCTCATCAAAGTTACCATCATAAATAGTAGAAATCCGATGAGGGCGGGTCTGTTAGCTTTACCGATCGCTTATGGATTCACCATCGGGATCAACACCCTCTCGGTGCTGTTGGACGGACCAAAGTTGTTGAAACTGGACAACTTGACTTGGTGGATGAGCTTGCTTTGTGCCGCTGGTATTGGTTTAGCCGCCGCCATATTCGTTATCATCTTCGTCAATCCGCGCCAACGGAGGAAGCTCCTTGCAGATCCCGAAATAGAAAAAGAGAGCTCGGGATCAAGAAACGACGTCGAAGCGCCTTGCGACCAAGAGATGAACATGAAGCTGAGCAAGGGCGAAAACAACGTGGCCATCTCGACGTCGACCATCGAATCGGGGATCGCGAACAGCAAGAACAACAGCTCGAGTACCATTGACCAGAGCGAAAACGGGGACAAGGACGAACGAACGGACGACAAAAAGGACGGGGACATTAAAGACGGTAAACGCGACGGTAATGACAAGACTGACGCTACGGACAAACATAAAAAAGAACAGTACAATAAAAATGACGAACGGTGCGAGGGCGGTAAGGACGACGCGACGAAAACGGTGCTGAACGAGCATCCGGCCGTTGCAAAACTCTTCTCGTTCCTGCAGATACTAACGGCAACATTCGGGAGCTTTGCTCACGGCGGGAACGACGTAAGCAACGCGATCGGTCCGCTCATCGCCATCTGGATCATCGCCGTTGAGGGATCCGTCATGCAGACAGCCGAAACCCCCTTCTTGATCCTATTCTACGGGGGCATAGGCATTTCTGTAGGTCTCTGGTGCCTTGGACATCGCGTCATAGAGACGGTTGGGCAAGACCTCGTTGAAATCACGCCAACGTCCGGTTTCTCTATTGAGGTAAAAAGAATTGCCAGATTATATATTCCAAAGTTACATAATTCTGTTACGAAATTCTTATTCGTGTTTACCAATTTTAAAGATCTAATCAAGTAGTTTAGACGTTTGCTAAGAATTTATTACAAGTATTTATACGAATCTTCAATTTTAATCTGATTGTAAATTAATGGCCTTCCGACTTAACACTTTGAATAATCAAATAATGGAATTATCGTTTGTTCTTTTAATTTGTTATACTTAAACCAAATGTTTACCTTTCAGATTGCCTCAGCAGCGACTGTTCTGGTGGCAAGTAAAATCGGAATCCCGATTTCAACGACACATTGCAAAGTCGGATCCGTCATCTGCGTCGGTTGGGCGTCAAGCGGAAAAAATCAAGTGTCCTGGCACACGTTCCGCAACATCGCGTTTGCGTGGCTCCTCACGGTACCAGCTTCGGGAGCCATCTCCGCCCTTTGTATGTGGGTCATGCGCCTAGTTTTTGTATGACAATAGCCCTGTCAACAGATTAATTTATTTAATCCAGGCTTTTGTACCCACATCATTGTAAAAAATGTCATTTTTGTTATACTCGTTTTCCATATTGTAAATACTACTGAACAAACGTAAATCACACATAAAAGGACGCGACAAAACCAAATCATCAGTAATATATATAAATTGAAGAATCTTATAGTATGTAATTGTAGATTGTGAGAAACTGTTATTTATATTTCTTTTCTTCATCTTTCTTTTTTCTTTCATTTTTTTTTTTTTATACTATCTCGGACGAATGCTAGAATGAGTGTGGTGGATTTAACGAAGAAAAACATCTGAGCTTTAGAATTAAGATAAAATACCATTTAATTATTATTGTAGGATAGTAATAATCGAAATGTTATTGGATACAAATACAACTTTGAATATAAAAGTAAAATAATTTCAATAATGTAAATATTATATGTGTATATAGGTGAATAAAATAGAACAAAAAATGAACTATAGATGGAAAAATTTGATCAAACTGTGAACAAATTTTATGTTTATATCATAATCATGTTTTAAGGAAAGTTTCTGTTGGGCGTGAGAAAAAATAATAAAAACATTTGATAATCCATCATGTGGCAATTGTTCGAAAGTACTCTCATCGACATTTCTAACGCACTTGAACCAACACTCGGTGAAAATTATCCTTAAAAGTGTACACAATAAATTAACGTAGCATGGAGGATTTCTCATCATCATTCAAACCTTGTAAATAATTGCACAGATACATTTTTGCTCAAACATTTTAGACTAGCTCAGAGTAACTTCGTAAATTTACATTGAAAAAACAATGCAAAAAAAAGCAAAGACGCTTATGACTAAAACTTTGTATATTTAAAATCTATTTATTAGCTCAAATAGCATTGTATTTTTGAAAGAACAATCCATCGGCGATGGACCGGAGCCAAGGAATCAATAAATTGTAATCACTGCTGAACAACGTCTTCTTTAGTTGTCTCATTACGTACCGACGTCTCATAATTGCAGTGGAGGCTGTGTTGTTATTATTACTTTGTAAAAAAAAATAGTGTAAAATAAATATTTTATAAAAAAAAAGAACACATAAGAATGTGTGACGTATTTCAATTTCTTACTTTTGGCGCACCACTTGTTATCAATTAAAACTTGTTTAGCGAAATGCCATAATTCATTGCATATTTTTTTGTATTAATATACCGTCTAAGATCACCCGCAAGATTGCACAAAACACTGGCTTTGAAATTAAACATGACTTATAACACGACTTATAACACGTATACACGCGAAGCGTAGATCTCGAAATTATAGATAAAAAGATTTATTGCAGTTTTCATTGTCTTGGGTAAAAATGATAAAAACCAGCGAGAAACAACTTTTCGAATTCATATTCAGTGAGAAATTGTGAAATTAATTTTGTACTGAATAGTATGGTTTGATGTTCAGTTTATAATGTAATGTGATGGAAAGAGGTTTTAATTATAATAAACCTTTGATTAAAGTGTGTTATTTAAAATTCGTAGTAGGTTTCATCAAATTTTCAACCAATCTTTAGCAAACGATAAATTTTTTATCTATAACATTTCAGGGTTGTTGGATCAAATCTTCTACAGATTAAAATACAACCATATATAGTAAAGTAAGTTTTTAACAATTAAGAGTACTTTTATTCAATCAAAAATGTTTATAATGTATATGATACGTTTGTAGTGTACATGGTATGATCGGATCGTATTTAATCACTCATACAATCTTAGAGTGATTTCTAAGAACGAAGCTTATCGATAGTTTCCTCGCACAATCGAGGCTTATTTGTTATTCAGCGTACACATGTGGTAAATTTGATTCCAATGACTTTACAAAGAATTTAAAAGTCGGAGTATGTTTAAAGTATATTTTAAATACTCGCGATAATCGAATTTTACTAGAGTTATGTAAAAAAGTTATTGAAGAATAATAGCTCTAACCAGTTGCAACCGATTAAGCAGCATTTCTTAAATACAAATAAAACTAGTGAAATTTTATTGTTTTATATGATTAATAAAAGAATTAATGGCAATCTATCACTAATATAACATTGATAATAAAAATCATAAATTTTAGCTGAATTTTATCAAATAATTGGTATGATTCGCACTCAAAATATTTAAAATAAAAAACAATATACTAATTTTACATTTAAATATATAACAAATATGTGACGAAAAAATGATTACTAATGGCTGGAAATGCTAATTAAATTGAAGTACCATAAACACATTGGAAGATTCGTTATTAAAGTTCAACGTTATTAAATATATTTACTTCCATTTTCAAGAAAAGTTTCGAAAACTTATGAAATCCAAGTGGAACCCCAGACTTGTACTATCATTTATACAAATATGCCAAGAACAGATCTTTTTCTGTTCTCTTAGTCTGCAAAGTTTTTTCTGCCTGGAAAACCAAGGGTAGGGTTTTATTAACTTCGAGATATTAATCGTGCACGTGGCGCTCAGCACATTTTACAGAACTGCAAGATTTATGAGAATTTGATGTATTTCTGACGAAACTGATATAAACGTATTATACGTTAAAAATACAAACATTTGTCCACAAAAGTTTCACTTTATATTAAATTCTGATATTTCTTAAACTACTATTCCAATGAGATTTACAAAGATTATAATAATACATATTAATGCAATTAACAAATATTTATTAGACCGATATATATGTATAATTGAATAATAATAAACAAAAACTTTAATGTTTGTAAAAGACTTACATATGCAAAGAAAATTGTCCAGTTTAAGCGATGCTGTTAAAATGCGTTAAAATGTTCTCATATCCTTTAATTTGACCGTTTAAATTTGATAACAATGAAAGTAAACAAAATAAACACTTTGATCTGTTTATATAAACTGTATTCATACACATAATTGTGTGATTTATGATACAATTATAATAGCATATTACTAACTTTAATTTATTAAATTAAATATACTGTGCTTAATATTTTAAAAATTAATGCTTCAACCTAAACAAATAATTCATGTCCATAAAATGCATCACCGATTGAAGTCAATTTAAAGATATTAATTATATATATATAACATTAGCAAAGATATTTTACTGATTTCAATTGGTTCTCATTTGCTGTAACGTACTGTGTTCATTGATTGATTATTTAAGGACAATTTTTATAAAACGAGAAGTTTAATAAAATTTAGAAAGATAAAGCACGAGGAAAAATGTGATAGTTTAAAGTACTACAATTTTTAGGAAATTGGATGCAACATAACTAATAAATAAAAGAACATTGCCTATTGTTATTATTTTTCTTTAAAGCAATAATATAAATTCATTGTGGAAAATGCTGAAAAATATTGAAAAACTGTTAATTTTAGGGATTTTCAGAATTTTTCATATATAACAAAATATGTATAATCTACATTGAATTTCTTCGAACGTCCTTTGATACGTTGTTGATAAACTCGGTTACATTTGGATTATATTTCAAGACCAAACAACTCACTAATGACGCTTTCGAGAACGATTCAGCTTCAGGCGGAATGAAGTTACTGTCCTTGTCTCCCCCGAAGCATGGTAATGGTTAAAACAAGTGAGAAACTTCATTCCGCCTGAAGATGAATCGTTCTCGAAGCGCCATAAGTTAAAAAAGGACAAACTTCATATAAGTGCATCCTTTTTTAACTAAGTGAATTATTTGACCTTGAATACGTCATTTGTGGCGTATTCGGAAAAGATTTTCATAAAATATTTTTGATGTTTCATTTCTCTCTTTCAAGTTATCATTAAATGAAAAAGAAAAGAGACAAATTCTCACAAAATATTATAATGTCAATTTCCGAATACGCCATTGGTGTATTCGAGATAGAAAAATGAAAGTTACTAATGGTCTGAATGTTGAAGCGGAAGGCTTTTACGGACCAAAAAGAAGAAGAAGAAGAAGAGATAGAAAAATGGTTTAAATTAAAAAAAGACGCACTTATACGAACACAATTGTCTGTCCTTTATTAATTTAAGAAATTGTTTTATTTCGAATACGCCAATTAAGGTGACGTATCAAGTCTGCTACCACGGAGTTAGTGTTTTTGTAAATATTACTTTAAAAATGTTGATTTAATGCTTAACAAAAGTTTTAGCACATTCTTTGGGCATGGGAAAATTTAATTCAATTCAAAAACGAGTTCTATAAATATGCCTAAAATTGATGACACACTTTCAGTTACTTGAACGTTAAATAATCCCCCAAATTGAGAAAATGTGATAAAACTAAGTATATTAATTAATTCTTATATATTTTAATAAAAACAAAGAACGCCCTAATCTAGTAATTAACGCTTACGGCATCGCGTTAATTGTTTTGTTATCAATGAAAACATTGCGTTGCTTTTACCATAGCAACCAAATGAAGGAGGGGCTAAGTAATTAGCTATTACATGACCGAGTCATTAATTTTTGGTCAGTTTATTATCGGAATCGTGTTTAGAAGGTTCGGAATCCTTCTTGTGTCGCGGTTTGTAATAGCAATAAATACTTTTTTTATTGTTTTTTTATTGCTATCGTGTTACTTAGTGTCGTCGTAAAGTAGTGCCGTCGTAACATCACGTGAATCGCGAGTAGTGCCATAGTGAAGGAGTGAAGCAGCAAAGCAGTGACACAGTGATGGTCCAGTCGGTGAGTGATTATTAAATATTTACATTATATTGTCATAAACAAGTAAGCATAATATTGCCTACTGATGTTAAGACAATTTTGCTGATTTTGTTAAATAAATAATTATGACTTTTAAGGTGAAATATCAGTGCTATATTCACGGAATCAGTGTCTTTTTATTTATAATTGTTTAAACGACAAGATTTAAAAATCGGCCAACGTATGTCCATCCTATGGCATTGGGAGAATATTATTCACTACCTAAAATTAGTTATGCTTTTCAAATACAACGTAACTTTTGGAAATAGACTTTTTATAAATTCAAAAACTTAGAAAACTCATTTCCAAAAG
>JABFPN010001573.1:0-27936 GCA_022817305.1 Leptoteleia sp. ZL-2020 | reverse complement strand
TTTCTCAATTCTGCTTCATAGTTGACTCAACTTTACATATTTATTGCACGAAGTGAACTGTACTTAGTTGACTCTAAAACCAACTTTATTTTTATAGTTAGGATAACCGAAATTTTCTCTCAGTGTATTCACTACGGTGCTGTCGTCGCTCCGCCTCGCTCGACTTCCAATTTCTTGACTTTCTTGAAGAATAGGTAACATTTCGATAAAATATGTGGAGCAATTTTTCTTGCAAAGGGAAAGTTCGCTTTTTACGTTTGTCCGCAACCCTAAAGTTAGGTTCTTATGCAATTTACCTGGGCGCAGCGGGCGTTCGCCCACCAAGGTCGAAATCCGGAGCACTTGACCGTTCGAAGAGTCACATTTAATAAACAGCTTATAGTTTGAAGTGCTTAAAACTGGGTTTTTCAAGTAGGTGACGTTTCGCACTGTCTCCTGATTTACGGCGGGCACATCAAAATTCTCTGTTTTCTCTGTTTGAGGTATTTAAAGCCAATATGTAAATAGAACATAAATTTGTGGTTTCTAGGAATAATCAATTAGGTTACCTGTCAAAAGGTGTTTATAAGAATAAAATTAATTTCATTGTTCGCTGATACGTAATGCATGGGACCAAACCGTAATAACGTATATTTTTCATTGTAATTTATATTGTAAATTAAAAAGCTTGAAAAATTGTTATTGAAACATTAGTGTTTATTAGTCGTTAATAATATGGCTGATATGTGAATCGATGAAATCAGTAATTCAAAGTAAAATCGAAAGCGTATGTTGAAATTAATTTATTTTCTTCTTCAGTGCAAAAAATAATTTATTTATGTTTACGAAAATTAATTTACGACCGTTTTCAACTATTCTGAGAAGCTATAATATTACGAATCGATAAATTGTATTACACATCTAAAAATTCGGTATTAATTTAGAATATTTATGAGAGTTTATCATTTAAATTGATGTCTTTTGCAAATTTGAACGAGATAATTAAATTATTTTCAGTTTAACAAACATATAATAATAAATAATTTTTTATATTAATTCAAAAATTATAATTTTTATATAGATCATAAATTAAAAATTATACACTGAGAGAAATATATGAGTATATTTTACTAAGTGTTTTCGTAAAGTTGTGATATATTATCTTTCTTTTAAATAAATACTAATATTATTTCATATATTACGAATTCATATATTACGAATTACCAAGATCTTGGTAATTAATAATAAAAAATTCGTAATTTACTACATATGTAGTCTGGGTATGTATATATATATAAGACAAAAAAATCCTTTTAATATAAATGGGATTATTCTTATGATAAATATATGCTTTATAAGAATTATTTATTCTTATTATAAATAGAATTTCGTTTTGTCCATGTAATGAATGGAAATCCTATTTAATATAAGAATATTCTATTACTCTTAAATATTCAATTATAAAATAAACATTTATTTTTAACAACAATAAATATATTAAACTAAAGAATTACTTTAAAAGTAATAAATTATTGAATTCAATTAAACAAAAAATAGCAATAGAATGAACATTATTAACTTTAAAACAGTATAACAATCAAAATTTTATTTGTTTTCTGTTTTAGATACTCCTGTGGTCTTCGTAATGTAAGTACATAAATATTTTAGCATGTAATTACATTTAAATATAATATCTTTTTTTCTGCAATTACTTGTACACGCGTGTTTCATTCGGGGCTAAAAAAAAGTCCACTTTTTCGCAACTCACTACTCCCGTGCTTAATATAAAAATCGTTTCGGAATAAATTCTAAATTGTAAAGTTAAACTACCCCACGAAATTAATTACAACGAAAACGGTTCGCGATTTTACGGCGTATATTATTGAAAAGTTGTTTAAATAGACAGTTTTATGAGTGTAATTAAATTTTAACATATTTAATTTTTTAATTATTGAAAATACAAGATTTCTTTGTAAATATTTATTATAAATTTGACATCAAATTTTTTCAAATCTTAAAATAGGTATAAAGATTATATCGGAAAATGGGAATTAATTAGTTTACACATGCAGTCACTCAAGTTACTATTTATGTTTATTCAAATTTAACTTGGATCTTTCTCGTATTTTCAATATGAAAAAATATAAATATACTCCATCAAAACATTTTTCACATTTATTTGTAATAATTGTAAAATATTCCTTGAACATTTTGAAAACTTCCAATATTTATCTAAGACTTCACAGGCTTCATACATAATTGATGCATATCCTCATTTATACTTTTCAAAAACACTTTCTCTATTTTTCGAAAAATGCTGAAAGACACAAATAATGGGTTCAGGTTAAAATTGGATTGTTGACAGTGGAAGCGCAAACAAAAGGGTCCCTCAAAATAGTTCGAAGCCTTATTATACCAAAAACGTTTTCGAATATGGTTCATTTTTCACAATTATTCCTCAATAATATGATTAATAACCGAAAATTCTTCCAACACTTATTTATTCCAAATTCAGGCTGGCAATGCAGCGCACTAGCTCGTATCATGCGAATGTTAAATCGTACAGATAAATATTGAATATTATTACTCATAAAAGCTGCTATTCGATTAAAAAAGTGGATGAATGAAAACTGAAACGAGTCGATTTGAAAAATGTTCTGAAGTTCCACACAAACATGCATTAATTTCGCCGGAGCAAGTTGGCATCGAGCCATCGAAAATTCATTCGTATGGTGAACGAATATGCCGTTGGTGTCTCGTTAACGCAAAAGCATTAAACGTTCCGGATAATAAACCAGAGATTTGAATCGTCAAGCATTTCCAACAGTACTGGACGATCAATGCACTAATTTGGCTTTTCCGAGTAAAAACGATGCAGCTCCGTGTATAGATACTGATGATAGATACTATAGATGAAAATTATTTGCAGACTGGGATCTACTTGAAGCTACTTATCAAATCGCATAATACGTAAACATATTTTATCTGATAATAACCTGAAGAGGTTTGGATTTGGCGAGTTCATTATTCTCGTTGCAATATTATTACTGCAGTATTTTCCTACTTCGAATTTCCAGTAGATTAAGATTTTTGTAAAGTATACGTTATTTGGGAGGGTTATTCGAAACGTCCACTCAGTGAAAAATATGTGATGAATTTTTGAACTCATTGTAACACATAATTATGTCTACTATGCATCACGAATAAAGTTCGCAAAATCTGAATTTAAAACTGGCGAGTCTAAAGTTCAGATTAACAATATAACATCAGTCTGAATCTGTAAACTGTTCGATTATAAAATGTCCTACTCTTTGATGTTTCTAATACGATGTAGATCTTAGTAGAAAAAATTGTTTGATAATCTCTGAACAAATCCAATTTGAGTAGTTTTTCACAGTTTTTCACATATTTTCAGATGAATTCAGATTATTTTCCACGAGGAGAATAAAGTGAAAAAAATTTGTCTCAATGGAAATTTATATACGTTTGATTATAATAATCAACGTTTATACCTGCCCTTTCAAAGTATGTTAAATTTTATTCTAATGAAATTGATGACATTGGTTCAACACGACAATTTTTCTAATTTCATATTTTTCAATAGTACATTTCTTCACTTCGATTACTTTTAATTTTATTACATTTTGTAGAATTTAACCAAAAGTAATTGGTAACAATTTTTTGTGTAGAATCTTTTTCAGCTTATATCTATTTTCTCTGAGTGTAAAAACGAATAAGCCACACTGGATTTTGAAACGTCACCGCGAATGGTCTGAGACGATCAAATGTACGATTCACGTATCTGCATTGTATCATTAAATTAGTCTTGGTCAATCAGTTGCGCGTCACTAATAAATACTCAGTGCCTTGGCCGCAACGACAATTAGTTGTAGAAGAACGGTGGATGGATATAAATACGTAACAGTACATGTATGAGACGTAAAAATTGCGTTACTTGAATAGAGGAATCAAAGAATTGCAATAAGCTCCTGGCAATGTTTTTTCTTCGAATTAATTACATTTAATTAACGATCTCGTCAAGTCCTAAAATCCTTGATAAAATGCGCAGTTCCGTTTTCGTACAGATTCCACTTTTAATCGGCTGCTCATTTATATAATTACATTATGTATGCGATCGAAATTATTTCGCACGATTTTTCCAATGATAACAATCGTGTTTGAAATCGTAATTGTTTTTGCGAGGCATAGAGAATGTGGTTTCAGTTGGATGCTCTATGAATGGTGAAGTAATTGTCAGATTTTTTTCAATTATTAACGCACATTGAGAATATTTATTCATTCAGTTATTCTTCAGATCTGTCTTCTTCAAAACAGATTCTTCAAATCTGTATTCTTCAAATCAGTTATTCATTCAGAAAGATAAAGTTAATGAAATTTCATTCGATTCAACGCTATCCGAACGCAAACAAATAGTAATTGTATAGTCAAGAAGAATTTTGGTTACTGTATGTAATTGAAAACATTTTACCAATGAGTGAATGAAAACGCAATAATAATCCCTTAAGATATAGTAATTTTTTTTAACTTGTCACTTGTTTTTTACGCATAAATAATTAAAATTATCATTTAACAAAACTAATTATACTTTCATATAATTTAAATGATATAATTTACAATATATAGCTGTTAATTTATTTGATTTATATTAATAAAACGTTAATTACTTCGTATATAAGGGAATTATACAGATTATAAAAAAAATATTTTTTATTTTGAAATTAAAGTAATTTTTGTCGAATTTATATTTGGTTTTGGATTCAAACGGTGTGGTCCAGAATCGAAGGGAAAATATTTGTTTGATAGAAATGTAATGATATGGAATTTCTTAAACCTATATTATCATTGAATGAAACTTATATAGAGAGATCAAATAAAGACACGGGCATGAACTTCCGGCAGACGAAATGATAGAGATCGACATGCTCGTCGATCATTGGATGTCTGATATTGGTTTCGAGGGCGATCTCTAGGAAAGAAGTGCTTGCCAAGGTGGGCCCTCGTAGTGGTCGTGGCACGATGCGCTCTATAAGAAGTGATCGTTACTGCTCGCCGCCCTATAATCTACACGAACTAATGACGTCCATTACGTACTGAGCGCTTTGCCCGCTTCGACCGCTCGCGTCGTCCACTCGCTTGTCCACGGTCCTGATATGCGACGTTCCGAACAAGTCTTTCCCTTCTTCCATCTCACCTTCCAGGCTGACCACACAGAATACGTACACAAAGCATTACCACCAATAATAAACACTAACCAATTCATCCAATTGCTCATATTTTTCAAGGGAAAAAATGTCTGTTATGTACGGCAACGCTGCAAGCAAATAAATTGACACTTTATTTCATAAAATTTTTCATATCGTAATTTGTACAAATTGAAAAGTTCTATGTATATATACCATTTTAAATAATTCATCAGAATATATATGCAGGCATATATGCGGCATATATGCCCCATCTATATAAAATTATCTCATGGGTTGTATAGTAACCAAACATAAACATTCTTCATAACTAAGTTTTGCCTTTGAATTCCGACTTTATTTCTGACTTTGTATCCATGCACAACTATGATTTTATAAAAGAGCAGGAAAGAATTTACACTTTTAAATCAACAACTTGTCATAACAAAACGAGATTAAGGAATGTGGAAATTCTAGAAGTGGCATTAATTTTTTGCATTCTTGTCAAGTCTCCTCCAAAATTGATTTCAAGTATGACACTTGGTATTCTGAAAATTAAGAATGATGACAGCGACGTTAATAAAGATATCACGAAATTATAAAAGAGAGCATAAATCGTTTTAATATTTTACGTTGTTATGCGTGTTAGACGTTATTTTCATACCAAGATCAACGAAGGGCGAGACAATTTAGATACATTTTTATTGTTCAGAGTCATCGATTTGTCACGGATCCGAAACCTATATTCAAAGTGGTGGAATCGACGTGAAGGATATAAAGGTGCGCGGGCTATTCAAAAATCGTAAAATCCGATAGCCGCGCGTAACGTCGGGTTTGAGAGGACTGCGCAGCACGGGGAAAGATAGACATCGAGTTGAATGAACGGGATCGAAAGAGAAAGATATTGGGATTGCGAATAAGTACAACAGAGAGGTGGGGTGCATTTAAAGTAATGGCGTTTCAGTGGAGATGCTATAAATTTATCTGCCATAACTTGTTATACGCGGCTCTTCTCGCGTATTTATACATGCTTTCGTGACCACACGCAAGCCATCTTGCGTAAAGCTTGCGCGTCTTTCTCGGACGCACATAAAACTGCAGGTAAAATCATCGACAAGCGGAAGCATTTCGCCGGATCTCTGGCTTCGCAATAATCTATTAATTAATATAATTTGGCTTTTATCCTTCTATCCATACTCTTTCGACCGACAATCAAATTTCATTTGGCCCGCTCACTTTTAAGTACTTTTTCATTTGTACGCTGAAAAAATTTCGAATAGGAATCACTACACTTTTATAACAATGTTGAATTAAAATAACCTTTAACAATTATCATTCTGGTTATATTGTTATTATTATTGCAGTAAAATATTAAGTATTTTGGTTTGCCCGTAATAAAAGCAATAATTATAATGAGAATTGTTTATAAGCAGATGACTGAGCTACCCAACAAGGGTGATAAGCGATCTATGCCTGTAGAGTACATACATCAGTCGCGAATTGTCGCATTATTATTGTTATTATTATCGCTATTATTCCAGGTAAACCTCTTTTGACCGACCTCGTATATTGCTGCAAGGTCGAAGCAATATGTCTTTCAAAATAATGGTAATAATAATATTTTATACATAGGTGACTGCGCCACCCAACAAGGGCAGTATTATTAATATTACGAAACAACTGAATTGGGAAAAGTTTTGATTAAATCAACTCAGATTCGATTAAAAATAAATCAAAAAGTGATTTTAACTAAATATTTAAATTAATTTAAATTTAAATTCATAAACCAGTTTGATTTAATGTTGAATTAATTTTTATTATTTTATCCGTTATTATCTCTATAATCTAAAATTCTAGTTATTACATTTTGAACAAAAAGTAAAGGTCATATAATACTTTTACTGTAAAGTGTTAAAAAAAGGTTTTCATTATCTATTTGAATGATTAACCTACGATAATGATACGCAAGGTTTGTTATAAGATGCAACAACCATCTGTTTAGATATATTGTGTACACGCATACTCAATATTATATTTTTTACAAAGACCTTTTTTTACAACCATTCTTGATGCTTATATTTTCTATAAAAAAAAATCAATAAACCCTTTTCAGAGCGTTTCACGTATTTTCCTTCGAAAAATTATTCATCCAGCCTACACGTGCGCGCCATATACTTATTTAGCGGCCTCAATGAACGGGGACATAAAAAACATACGCGGGATCATAAAACGGCGATCTTCAAAAGTCCGGTAATATGTGAACATTTTATAAATTACTTATGCGATTTACACGATGAATATTGCATCCTAAAAGTTATATTTCGGTATACTACGTTGCATCTATTCAACGGCGAAACGATCGCTAAGCTCGTCGGGAATGGACCGTTGATCCGTCGTGAGAAAACAGTGTTTACTTTTTTCAAAGTCGATGGAACAGTTAGCGGGTTTCGAATCGGCGTTTCACATTATCATCTGTCGTTAATCACGGTCGATTAACCTCTTCACTGTATCCGCCACGTTCAGTGCTCGTGCCGCTAACTTATGTGACGTGTTGTAAGACACGGTGCATACCTGCAAGAAAGAGGGGAACGAAGAGAGAGTGAGGGAGGGAGGAAGGGAGAGAGACGGAGAGAAAGAGAGAGTGAGAGGGAGAAAAGGAAGAGAGGAAACAAAGAGGGTTAACGGGTTAGATGAGGAGAGCAAATACGAGGGAGGCAAATATCAGTATCGTCTCAACTATGATGCCAGATAGGCATTTATTCTGTATTATAATTAGTTAAATTCTTCGGGACGTTGAGGTGTCTTTACACGTCAGTCAGACAGCTTCGTTTCCAGACTCATCCTTCGTCTTTCCCTGTAACCAACGCCGATACAAGCGAGTCGGTCTGACTTAACTCGTTCACTTGATTCACGGTGATGCCCGCGATATCAAACTATCTGAAAATTAGTTGAGCCTTGTTTAAAAGTTCGGGAGCCCTTGGCGGAACGAGCGATGAAAATACTTCGAATGCTGCAATGTTTGACAGTTAAATTCCTTGCATCGGATTAGTCGGTGTCATTGCGTGCGCACGGATTACGTAATTGAATCGTGCGTATGTCATTGAGAATGAGGTCTGCATCAGTGTTAGGGTCCATTGTTTAAAGGACGCCTGTAAAGAGATACGCGGGTATTATATATTTATGGAGGTACTTTAAGGACTAAATCTTGGCGCTGGTGTAGGTTTCGTTGGCAAAGAAGTGAGTTGCGTTTGACACGTTACGCTGCTTTTCTCAACTTACACTCTTGATTCTGTATTCCAGCAGGCAACTACGTACGTCCCTTAAGGGCATGTTACAAGTACGTACTACTCTTCGGATGAAACGTTCCTTCGACCAGATAGCAACGTATCGTTACATGCCAACTTCTCCTAAATCATTCATAGGGCGGTTAGCCCGCGGGATAAAAGATCATGCAACGAATAAGAGCGCTTTCAAATTATAATAATCAGACGAAGTTGTTTCCGCAAAATTCTCGGATAATCGAATTTGCGCTCTGGCCGGATTTAGCCGGGGAAAAAATTGTCGCTGGCCGGGACGAATTACGCCGGGCTGCCGCGGGCCGTAAAAAGAAACGTTTGACTCGTCGATTGTAGATCAATTCTCAGATTTGAAGGTGCAATTTGACGTGAATATAAATTAGAATTGATCAGGCTTACTTTTCCAAACTTTCTCTAGATTAGCATCACGTCCGGGAGTCATAATTTGTGGGCGACCCCTGCTGCTTCAGCAACCGGCCCAATGTGGGGCCCGCTGCTTCGAAACGTCACGACTGGACTGCACCCTTGTCAATATCGATGCACCTACTAAAGCCCTCCCCCCAGTAGGCAGAGTTGGGATCGCTCCTCGTGAGATACCTTCTCATGCGAACCAAATTAAAACCTGTCGGATGAATAACACGCGGTACCCCGCGAGCTCCGTTGAAATTTGACGTTTTTGATTATACACAAGGATCGTAATATCTGTTTCTCTTCTTACTTTTTTCTCATTTGGTTTTACTTATTATACGTATCAGCGGCGAATGATTTTTTTCGAAAGCCACTCCTTTACAACGAATTGATTGTCATGCAAGAATAAAGCAAAATCTCCTGCCTTCGGAGATCGAATTTTCAATCTCTTCTTTGTCTAGTCCCGTGGGATTCATTTTTGATTCTCCTTTTGCATGGGAATATATTAAATTTCGCACGAAAATGTTAATAATTTCATTAGAAATGGATGTATCTGTGGAATGAAATATTACGACATTTTTTATCGAGTATATTAATTTTTGAATTTAGTAAATGGAACTGAAGAATAAAACGTTATCAAACGCCAGAATGTAATCGCACCTCGTTGTTTTGTATTATATTTAATTCCATTTTTGTGTTTTCAAAAAGTTTTATAAATACTGCCTATGTTTATTATTTATTATAACAACGTTTTGTTCTTCAGTTCTGTATTTAGTAAAACGTGTTTCTTGTATATATTTTGATAAAAAGTTTACTTAATGCGATTTAATTAAAACGTATAATATATTATTCTTTATTTCATCTTATAATGTATTATGATATACACAATAATACTGTTCTGATTAGTAATGTAAATTATTATAATTTTATTATTCTAATGTCATTATAATTACTCATTAAACAATTTATATCCATTACAGAATATTACAATATAATTTAAACTAAAAAATACAACCCTTAATTAAAAGAAATAATCTACTTTATGAACTAATAAATAAGAAATTTACTTCGTCTTATTTGTTAAACTGTCTTTCCTCTTGGAATACAATCAAAGAGCAGCAACTTTTTTAATATCGACAAGGTATCGGCTAAACCTAACTTCTGCTTCTTTGTACGTCGATCTCCGATACCAAAGTGATAATTCTGCATCAAAGGAAACTCCAGCCCAACTCGTCGTTGTGAAATATTTGATCGGGGGGGATTAAGACGGCCGTGATCAGGATCGCGAGGGTGGATTTATACGTGTAATCCGACTTCACTTGACTGCTGATCGGCGTGGGAGCCAAGCTTGATCTTCATTGTGACTGTTTCTGCCTTCGCCGTTAGAAATCAAAGTATCAGACCAAAAATACGTTCGACGCAACTTATCGGCACAAAGACCGTGGCGTGTCACCTGTCTGTGTGTTCAACAGGTAACGTTTCATTGTTCACGCTATTCTCCGATGTTTACGTAGGTATCCGTTCGACAAACGAAAACACTGGAAGGGTCTTTGCACCGAGAGAGAAAGACACCTGCCGTCTAAAGTGTGAACGTTGGAAAACCAACGAATCCAACAAAACATACAATCATTTTTCGCAAACATAGCCGTGGCTTATCGTCGTCCGGCAATTACGCTCCACTTCTTTCTTTTTTTCTTTTTTGTTAATTGGTTCCCATCGGCAAGCGAAATTAACAGTTTCTCAGCACAAGTCCTGCATTATTAATTTCCGCATAAATTATAGCTCGAAATCGATTCCTTGAAAGATCCAATCCCTCGTTTCTCTTCGATTTTCTGCCTCGAGTGGCCTTGGTCCGGCTCATCGGCGATCGAGGAATATTTCAATATTGTAACTTAAGATCGAATGTGTTCATCCTCCAAGAATTCAAACAAAAACAACAAGCAGTCAATGCGAAAGGAAACAAGAAGCTGAGAGACGGATCTGCGAAGTCGATGGTCCTGTTTCATCTCTCGATACTGCCCAGAAGCTGCCGAAGACCTAGCCGTGTAAGGGCGTAGCCCGAAGGCCCGATCATTACCGACATTGTCCGCTAATGGATATTTATGAATGCACCAATCAGTACTACCACTACCGGGCTTCAATGCAATCAGAATCGATTATATAGATTCCACTCCGCTCGTTCTGATGGTCTTGCAAAAGACCCGTATATTTAGCCTCCTTCGTGCTCGCGCTCGGTAGCATCGGTTTATGAAGAAAAATATTGTCTTTAAAAACATTCTCTTCTATCATACAAATTTTTCAACTTCAAATGCAGTTCACTTTGTTATTGTGATCGGTTAGGTTTAGTTTCTGATCGTATTAAATCTTATTTATATTAATCAGAAAATTATTACAAATCACTTTCAAAGGAATGTTGTTTTTAATTGTGAAATCTTTCGAATTCGAAAAGTAGTTTTTTGATATTGACAAATTATACAGATACATAAATTTATTAATTACAATGAATTATTTATTATAGATAACAAATTGTTGCAAGAATTATAAATGTTTAAGAAAAAAATTTCCGCTTAAAATAACTTTTTAATCGTGAATATTTTATAAATTCATACAATATAGTTTATGTATATAATTAAATTTAGTTCTACATGACTGCTGATTGTAATTAATTATAGATAATTCATTTAAAAAAATTGTTATAAATTGTGTGAAATTTCTTGATCCAAATAAATAGGGGAATGTAGGAATAAATAAAAACAGTTAACATAGTTTTAATCGTATTTTAAATTCAATCTAAAATGGAATAAAAAATTGTACATTAATTAATATAATAAGATTAAACGTAACGCTCATTTTTCAAGTTATGACATACCAATGTTAGGCTTCCTAAAGACTGGTATTTAAAAGGGAATAGATTTACAAAAATGGAATCGGTGGAAATTCAAACGCGGTCGGATCTTTTAAGATGTAAATCTTGCACTGATCGAGTGTCATTGATTAATCGGTAACATATGCATTGGGTTTTTGAACCTCGGATTATGTAAGATAAATGCATCATATTCCGAATTTGATTGGCATAACAATTCTGTGATTTATGTTATTTTCCGCGATTTTTTATTATGTACAGGTATAGAAGAGGCTTTCAAATCATTACGCCTATATTAATAAAACAAAATAATAGTAAGATTATTTACAGTGTGATACAATATGTATTTTAATCATTATTTTTTATTTTGGCAAAGTATTAAATTGATCACATTTTTTATTCAATTATATGAAAAAATGTTATTTTACTTCTTTGCAAAGTATATGAAACATATTTTGACCTGAAAAAAGTAATTAATTTTGTAATTTCAAGCGTAAATAATCATATTTATTGATAAAATATCAATTTTTTTACAAAATATAGTTAAATTATTTGATATATAATTTAATTCAATATATATTTAAAATTATTAAACAATTAGTTTCAATTTAAAAATTGCAGTAAATACACTTTATTATCCATTATACATTTCCAAGGTTTCTTTTAACTTTCATTTACTGTAATTATTGTTCAGCTGTATTTATTAGTAAAATACGCAAGTATACAGAATTTCATAAAACTTTTCATATTAATATTTACACGAGATATTGTTAATACGCAAAAAACAATCTTTCTTCCAACTCGATAATCGCCACTTGTCATATCCCCTTTCAGGTATAAAACTGTACCGCTTTTTTTCCGCCCGTGAGAATAATTTTCCTTAGTTAGTTATTCTCCAAAAAGGAACAGGACGAGGCGTATGACTGATTAAGCCAATTTTTCTTGTCTACGCATGTGAATCGATCGAATGGTTTCAATTTAAAAGAGCGGGACGCGCGTTTGATCTTGCCGCCGTCAATTTGTTTTTATTGTTCCGCTCAGAAAACAAAGACTAATGAGGGATCGCGGCTCTGTGACGCAATTGCAACATTTTTAAAAAGTCACGAATACGTCCAGGTCGTTCGGAATGCGGCGAATGGTGTTATGCGAATAATGCACCGTAACCTCGTTCGTCCGTGCGCGTCGTACCTTATACCCGTGCATGTTTATGCATTGGTACGGACAGTGCGTTGCGAGCCCGGGAGGGTTGAACGGTTTACCGTGGGGATGTCGGGCAACACGTGTCTGTATCGACAGCACATTGCCTTTGGGCACCCACGTGTGCTTCATTGAATAGATATTGCTTTACCTGGGTATCGCGCAATCTTCGCGTTTAACGGCTGCTTTTATTTTCCCGTAAATATTTGATCTATAAGATTTATGACGAAAAATCTGTTTCACGCAGATATTGGCGATTTTGAAGGTGGTAAATTTAACGGCGCAGCATTTTCGTGCTTTTATATGCCAGTAAAAGAAATTTTTTTATTATCCTTTTATGTTTATTGTTGAAAATTACCAAGGTTTGTGAGGTTCAAAATTAGTCTGACGTTTTAACAATTCTATCATTTCTCGTCAAATTTCATATCTCGAAATCGTAAAATTAATTTTACTGCAAAACTAATGTTTTGCAATAATTATTGTAACGCGTCGCTGCGTTCGAGAAATTAGATGGTTAAAATAACAATCTCGATTGTATAACGTGTATTGCGAATGAAACGAACAGAATGATTGGCTAAGAAATGGTTTGTAATGCCATTGAACTCGATGGATTTTTATGGCAAATTTTATTTTTATTTTTACTTTTCAATTAATAATTAATAATTATGTTTTAATAATTTCAAGTAATATAATCTTATATAATAACAAATATTAAATATTAAAATGAATGAAAAATGATTGCCGCATAATATTACCCGAATTTCGTTTGAAAATAATTGTTCGATCCCTCAGTTTGCATGTTTTTAAAGCCTTCCATTAGTCAATTTTCCTGGAGCGAAAAGTGGACGTTCGATAACATACGATACTTTAACGTAACATGATTTATTATAAAGAGGCCATTGCATATTTCTCATCGAGTATGCCAACAAGCTCTATGAGACATTCAGCGTTCATCTATACGAGATTATTCTGATATATGCATGGTGTACCCGTTATGATGTCCACTGTACACGAGGAGGGTGTCAAGTTATGGGGTACATGTGTTACCTTTGAAGCGTGCAGTATACACGAATAAGTCGACTATGCACTGTGGGTTAGCTTCTAGCTTTATAGCCAATTCATTTTATACGTTACTTCTCATGAAACGGTCGTTATGCAAAGGTGTAGCGGTGCATCCCATGTTGTGACGTTCGAACATGTGGATAATTGCACAGGTGTAGGTGAACATAATTTTCCTTGTTACAATTCAAGCAGGTTATACTGATTTATTCATACTTGGGCGAAAAATGCCGCTAATACCTGCCGCTTACTGATATCGTTAACTAATTTAACCAACTAGCATAATGCTGAATAATTTTCAATTTAAAAGTGAGAAAACGTTCACTTAGTATTGCTCAGTGCATTTTACGCAAATTCACTCATTAATCGTTGGCAAGTTCTGTTATTAAATTACACAATGTGGTAGAATCGATATTACTTTGTTTAAAAATTTAAAAAAATATTTATACGAAAATTTACTTATCACGAAACCAAATATAATAATCAGAATGTAAATTTATAAGTGATTTATAATCAATATTAGTCAGTTTGTGTACTTTTAATAGTACATTTTTTCATATTCGATATTACTATTATTTTTATAAATTTATAATAATCTTTCATCGTTATTTATCTATTAATTGATAGAATTACCGAATTTGGTAAAATTATTTCTGCAAGGATTATCCCTTGTCTTTGCTTCGGTAGCCAATGATATTGCCAACTGGTAGATTCTCCTACGAAGACATCGTCAGGATAAAGAACGACATAGTGGTGTCCACCTAAGGTTACTAATGATCCTATGGGCAACATAGAATACATATGAAGCGGCCAGTTTGAATTAAAATCGCTCACCGCTATATAGTGACATACTACCTACCCTTCTCTTTTCTTATGATTAATGGAGAGTTCACACTCAGAATGCACACATAGGATAATTAAGGGAATATATTCTGGCCACTGAGTCTCCACGGTTCAAAGAATCTAACGGGTGGCATATATCATCAAATCTTTTGATCTCTTTAATATCATGCTAATCTAGCTTTTAGTTTTCAAACTGAAGACTGATGTTACTATAGATTTCGCATATCATATGATAATTCGCACCATTCCATGCATGTTTCGTTTTAGAAAATCACAGAATCTACACGTTCGGTCTTCCGATAATTTAAATTAGCACAGGCAAGGAATCATCGTAAACCTTTTGAGTGTTTTAATTGAAACATAGAATTACTCAAACCTAATTTAAAAAGTCATGTCAAGTGTTTCATCTGTAAAAATAATAATTTTTTGATTTCCAATAAGATCCCCGCAATTGTCATATGTTATAGGTGATGTGAGTTAACATTTTATTTATATTAAAATAACACCCGTTATATTTTCCAAGCAGCCGACACAAACTCGGCGAACTTTAAGATCTGTCACGTCATGCTACACGGGAAGGGTGTCTTTTGATCATTAATTTAGAGATTAGGTGCAAACAAACGATGATTTGATAACGTCCAGAACCTGACCCCTTCTCTCTTCGCCGCGCTACCGTACGTTTCGGGATCTTATTCGATCTATTTATGTAGATCAGGAGGAAACAACATGCAGGCTGACAGCAAATTTAGTATTTTACGTACGTCGTATTACGTAATGGTGCGTTATAGTCAAAACATTTCCTTTTATTAATTGTACACGTTCGAAATGTACAAAGTGGTCCGAGCGTCGGGATTATTATTATCATTATCATTACGAAGTTTACATAAATATATTATTATACCACGTAGGATTAATGGCTGTCTAAATGAGTAAAGTATGTGCGAAAATATTGAGAAACGCTCGCTGGAGGGAAGACAAACATATTAGTAATGGGAATTACTATTTGTCACTCCGGTGCTCGGTGTACTCAATGCAAAATGGATTTCTTTTTCTGTAAGTGATCTATTTAAATTGTGCCGTCAGCTCCCAGATAACTAACAGGTATAAACACGGCGATTACGAGTACGGCGATTCTTCAAAGAGCGGCAAGCAAGTTGGTGCGCAAAGTCGTGATCTCGTAATCGATGGCCTGTTATTACATTCTCCTGAAGAAGCATCGGATTCGGGGCCACTGCCTGCTAAACCAGCCTGAACATTAATCGCGCGTGTGCCGGTGGTAAGGTAGCGCGAATTTATAACCCGCCTAATCTGTGACAAATTGGTCGGATGGAAAAAGAAAAACACACGAGGAATAAAAGGAAGGACACGCGAGGAGTAAAACTATAGAAAGAAGTAACATTCCAGAGTTAATTTTGTCCAGTTTCGAAAAGTTGTACCACTAGTATGGGAAATGCTGAATTTATTTCGATGCATGTGATAAAAGTTGTTATGTTTATAAGAATTGTATTATCGGATTACCTGGGTACATTATATTAAACATAATTTGAACAAGGGAACGGTATGCACAGCTATAAGTCACGTTGGATTATCTAAATGTTAGCTTACGATATCTATAGTACAAGTGAATTGCCCAAAACCCGTATAACATAGGATATCCTTCAGATATTTGATTTATATGCTATAAATTAGTTATATATTGTGGACACGGTGAATGTTCCCGTAGAATGGGCCAAAGAATGTCTTTATAGAAACATTTTCTGCATTATTCCATTACGGAATTGGGCAAATTGAGTAATTTATTTATATTATAACTTTATTGAACTTGAAAATATATTCTAATCAAATATTACAGTGTGTGTATTATTAAAGAATAAGGTCATATTGATTTATATTGATTTATATTGATGTAATGTTGGTTGTCATTTATGTACGCCATTACCTAAATAAATAGGTTTATTAATATTTGTTAAACGTAAAAGTTAGTATACTCAAACATTTTCCTCTTACTCGTTCTAATCTCTAATATTTGAATGAATGAATTAAGCTTCGGTATGTTCTTCTATTTCAACAACAATATCTGCCAAGTGCGTTGTTTCTTTTTTTGGCCGGTAACTAAAAATTTTAACTTCGATAACGAGTTGAATTTCACCCTAATTTTGAAGCTGAATAAGCCACCATATCCTTCTAACTTGAAATGATAAATATTAGTGATTTGCGTTTGAATGAAAAGATGCTTAATTGTAATACATCTAACACATTTAAGACGCCGGAGCCTAAGCAAATAATTTCTATTCCGCAAATTTATGAATGGCTCGGTCCATTAAAACTTTAGATGTACCCTCCATCAAAATATTTCACTGCTGTCTCGGACATTTTGAAAGCCATTCCAGGATGGTTTCTTTGTCTTTTGAACATTGTTACGGCAAGTTAGCACCAACAGCAAATATATCGCGCGGAGAGGGTGATGTTTCAAGTCGCCGGGATCTGGATACGCTGCGGAGGTGGCACCAGTGGTAGTAACGGGGTGTTCCATGTAGCGGAGCGCCATTCTTTTATCAGCATGTAACATAAATTGCGACACCCAAGAGTTAAAAGCAGTCTTAAATTACGCGGCGTTGACTTCTTGATGAATTGAGTGGCGCTCCTCCTCCGATACGCGCTTGCCGGTGTTGCTGAGGGGTTTTTTTCCCGCGCGCTCTATATTGAGCAATGACATTCTTCGGATACCTAAGCCCATCCGGTAACTGGAGCAACCAGGTGTAATGAACAGCGTCTGCAGCGAGGGCCCAACTTATCTGCATCGTGCCCGTACACTTGACGGTGCGAGATGATGCTCGTGAAAATTGCATTTTATGAAGGTAACACCTCTTGAGCTGCGGCTGTTGTAAACGAGAATATTGGTAAGTCGATAAGATGAGTGTCTGATGAAAACTTTACCCTTTTCGGTGATGATATTAAGCTCGCGCCGTATCGTTCAGGGAAGGCGATGAAAATTGAATTTGTCGAGGGCGGGGAGGGTGGACGCATAACGCAACGTACTTTGGTATTGTAAATTTAGAGCCGTTCCACGCTCGACGACTGATTGTTTCTACGTCCAAAGTATAATTATATACAATGCCTTTCTGGAAGCCTATCTGAGGCAATTCCGTTGACTTATGTGCACGATGACGGTACACGCGTGCCGGCACTACCAACGAGTGCACGCGGCCATTATATCTGGCGAATCATCGGTCTCGGTTTAAACAGAAAATAACTGGGTTACGTTTTTAGCTTTATTTGCCGAGATTTTGGTGGAAAAAAGGAGTGAAGCTAATGCCGGGAGATACGTTATTGTTCCTGGAATGATTTCAAATAAAGATTTCACCGGCACGCTGTCGAGGAACCTGAATAATAAAATCTTGTAAACGGCACCGCTAACCTGCGTTTAGTTTCCCGAAGAGACAGCGGATAACGAACCATACCATTTGGATTCCGTTTGGGTTGACGAGAATTATCAAAATGGATACAAGCGGAGTCGAACAACTTCATTTTGCTTTTTTTCTTTTTTGGCTGCTGCCGTATTATTTCCTCGACGATGGCAGATATGTCCATCACGTCTTCGCTTGCCGTTTGTCGGTATTGCCGTATTCGATACTTTTTATAGATTTTATCGCTGACATCTCCCGATGTTATTTATTTTATCAACGCTACGTGACGCGTAGCTCGATCCTCCTCTAGTCTTCTCGTATCCAAACGTTCGGATTTTGTTAGCCTCATTGTGTCTCATCTGATATTTTGGTTGTTAACATGGACAAATAATCGTTAACCTTAAATGATTGCCCTCTAGATACAAAAATGTCCTTTTTGAAGATTCATCTTTATCACGTCGTTGACACTGAATGGAAGTAGACGCAGAATTAGTTGCGACATAAAATTAATGCGAATGTTTACTTTCGCCGGCGATTTTTCCGCCGCGAGAACAATGGCCCGGTTCGGCAGATAAAGACGTCGTTATCTTAACGCAAAATTAATTGTGACTTCTAACGAGGACCATTACTTTCGTCACGTTGGAATAAGACATCAGCGAATTTCGAAAAGATCATCCGTGATATAGAGGCCATCTTTGATATTTTTTCTTGTCGGTTCGGCATTAGTCGCGATTATCATATTTTCGTTGGTATATCTCGGAGTCATAAATTTGATCTCGTTATCTCGTTTACGACTGCAGCCGTGCAACCGAGCGAAAAGAGGCGACGACGATGACGAGGAACAGGACGAGGAGGATATCATGCTGCAGGGGCAGGAGGTGACGACGAAGGAGACACAGAAGACTTTCAAGGGCCAAGACCAGCCACTACCGAACCAGTCTCATGATGTATGCCTTCGTCTTGTCTCAGAGTCCGCGTGTCCGCATCAAGTTTATATCACGGTAATCAAATCGCTCGGCATAAATTTCTCTTATACGCGGTTATGTGCCGTGTTTGCGGGCATTTTGCATACGCTGACACGATGAGACGATGAGTTCGGGGAATCGGAAAGAAACGATTGATGGTGACATTTCAAACCAACCCACCGCATGCAGCCTTTTTTCTAGCGGACCGTCTATTTTACATTCCACATAAATAATGATTTATACGCGCCGCGACGTTTGTTTGTTAATTAAATTTTTATTTAATTCTCGTGCCCGGTTTTGTTCTCGTCCCGGCGCGACTCAAATAAAACGTTGAATCCGAAAAACATCAACCACTCATTTCAAATTCATTTATCGTCATAATTTATATCGCCCGACATTGAAAAGTCAAATTTGCTTCGAACCTTTGAATTACGCTTGGCCCGGTCACACCCAGTTGGTGCTCAGAAATAATAGTGGTCCGCGTTCTGGACCGGAAGTCACCCCCGACCCCCTCGCGGGACAAAGGCGCAACACTTTGAAAGTTCGATAGTTTTGACAACCGTGACTGCACGATGCGTTCTTCGCATCGGCGCACCTAAGCCATTGAAGCCAATCAGCGCCGTCGCTATCACCCAAATAACCGTACCATCATCGTTTGATTTCCAGTTGTGCAAGCGTTGCCCGTACTAATGATGCCCACACGACAGAACATGAGCACGATCGTCGTGGGCGACCTGGTCTTCTAATACACTGGTTCTCTTGGGGTCTCCTTCTTCTGTTTGGAGCAAAAGGACTCTGCATAAAGGGAGCAAAAGAAGTCCGAGGATGAAGAACTGGCGAAAATTTCAATATTTATAACTTATTGTCTTGAATTTACGAGGATAATCAAATGCACAGCGTGCATCATTCATTGATATCATAATGCAATTCTTAGCTCGTACGTAGGCTGCTCAGCAAACTGATGCATTACATGTTCAAAATAACCAAAGTTATGACTTGAATGTCTCCAAAATGATATTTATAAGGGCGGTCTTAAGACGATATATCATTCGTTTGTTACTAGATTAGAGGGGTTTTAATTATGTTTATTGCTAAAATGAAATCTTGAATACTTACAGATGTTCTTACATAAAAATTGACCAAGCCAATTGTATCGTTTTATAATAATTTGTATATATTCTTTGAATATAATATTCCATTTTTCATTGATCAAAGAATTATCTTAATTATGACACATATATGAACTGCAATAAAATATTATTTATTCTATTGCGAATAGTTTTAACATTTGAACATTTAGATAATGTTTTTCATTTCTTACAGCATTATTTATTGACCTTCTGCTTCCTTTTAACTTACTTTTTATTAAAATTATCCGTTTTCAAAGTGATTGATAACTGCAGACTGTTTACATTAATTTCTTTTAAATCATTGACAAATTTATTAAATCTATACACTTAGTAATTCAGTTTGCATCCAAATTTCATTGTCGCTAAGTTAAGGAAGTGTACCAAAGTAAACAAAACATTTTCTAAGATCCGTCATTAGTGAATCATTTTGACGTTCGAAAGCTCTCAACGTCGATGGATTTTAGAGTAGGTCGACATGTCCAATGCTCGATTGAGCCTCGTCATTGGCGCCCACGTAAGGATCATGATTGGCGAGACAGGCTCCTGAAGAATAGGTGTGCACTCGTGACAGAGAATAAACAAAACAGTGACGAGGCGTATACGTTGTGTCGAAGTTATTAAGCAAAGTCAAATCGTCTTAGGCTATCAAGAATATTCTAATAATGCAGCAGGATGATGAAAGTCGCGGAGAAGATGGCGAGGATCAACAGTGTCGACATTGGATATGATAACGACGGTAGCTAAGACTATTATATTTGGCCAGCTCAACGACGAATTGATTTTTGAGGGATTCAACTTTTACAGTCAGAAATGTATTAATCAGTAGTCAATTTAATAGCAAAAAGAAGTTTAATTTACATCAACTGAACTTAATCATAATTAATTGTTTTGGAAGCCCGTGACTAACTTATAATAAGTATAAAATCGTTAAAGTAGACGATCAAATTGAGCAGAAAATTTTTTGATTTGATGGCACGAGTGAGCGCGTAATTGACAATTTAATGGAACGATTAACGATTTCACATTTCTCAGGGTCATTTCACTTATCGCCCGGATAACGATGATCGAGCATTATTGACGGCCGATGCGGGAGTGAACATCATTATGTCCTCGAACAAATACCCCACATATAGACCGCGCAGAAGGTACGTTACTCAGCACAAACGATAGCTACTGATGAGAATTGATTGAATGCTCAAATGTCTGTCATAATTGTTTACCTTCGTTTTCAATCGCCATCAAACTGTGAATACATGACTTCTGGAAATTTTTACCGAAGTAAAAATATTTACAGAAGAATTTAAAAATATAACGTCGTATCGAATGATTTCTTAATATTGGATGATGTGAAAGTCAAATGTATTGGAAACAGGTACTCTGCATTTTTTTTTCTTTTCCCTTTATTTCGTTATTTTATTTTTATTATCAATCGAAGTTATGCGATTGAATATCATTTTCCCATTGCAACGTATTTCCACTTCAATTTAAGTAAGATCGAGAGTTTAAGGGTTTTGGACCACCAAGGATGGCAACTGGTAGTCTGAAGGGCGCCGTTGTAGACACTTCAGAAACCAATTCGTGCGTGGTCCAGAATAATCGAAGATTCATTTTCAGCTACTTGACTTGAGTGACGATGAAATTTTTCAATGTGTTCGTTTGTTTTAAAGTGCTAAGCTGTTTTTTTATCATATCAACTATGATTATATATATAAATAAATAATTTCAATTAATTAAAGTTTGTTTATCAAATTATTTATTAGTAAATTATATAATAACAGCAAATTATACAAATACAATTCTTTGCAGATTTATAGAAAACAAATAAAAAAAATGAATCATTAGTATTAAAATGCTTTTTACAATATTCTTTTTGTATGTTAAATAATCATGAATTATACAAAGCCGCTGTATTAATTTGGCCATAACAGTGACGCGTTGAAATTCGAAAAAAATGGAACGTAGAAAAAAACTATATACACTTGTCAATGTGATTTGATTTCTTTAGCATTCCACAGGCATCAATCCATTTTCACATGACAAGTCAATAAAATTAGGACCCCTGACAAATTTTCACAGGTGTTAGCCCGAACCGGATTTCCTAATAAATACATTAAACGTAATAGTCGGGCAAACCTCGTTGCTTATTGAATGGCACTGCGAGCAATCATTAGTTTTGACTCCTGACGGATCCCGTTGTTGACGGAAAAGCCATAAAACCAAGCGAGGATCTATTAACGTCCATAATAAATGATGTCGTCGGTATCGTCGATGGATCGAAAGTTGCTGAAAGGGTATTAACCCAGCGTCCTTTTGGCTCGTCGTGGCTACACCCACGGCTGGAACAGGTCCCTCTCTTGTTCACTCGTCTGAAAATAAAAGTGACGAATTTCCTGCGTCTATTGACAAAGTGTGATTTATTGCCTCCTCTCGTGGATTGACACGTCTCGAAACCAATATTTTGTGCGGCGTCATTAATTTACGCAATGGTATTATAATAAAAAATGAGCCGCTTGTTTTAATGCGCCCGTAAGTTTCCTGTCTAAAAGGCTTTTATGCGACTTGGACTTTTTCGTTCGACTTGGCACTGACAAATATACCTACAGTGGCTTACACGAGTGCATAACGTAATAAGATCGGAATCTCGATCACACATGCTAATACGCCGATTTGATTCGTGAGGAGTTACATGCGAAATTGTATTTCTGGATGTTGCAAGTCCGGCTGAGTTAACAGTCGAACCTGCCGAGATTACGGTAGCCAATAACGCTGGCGTTAAAATATGGTAATCGAGCCGCGGGATCGGCATATCGACGACTTGACAAATGATGCGATGCCCGAAGCTTCGGACCACCAAGGGATCCCAGTTGTGCACGCGCACGCCTTTACTTCCTCTCGAGCGCTCGGTAATCATTTGTTATGTACGTGACTTCGTAGTTGACTGCTATCCAATGCAAGCTTTATTACATCCTTCGGCACCGACTTTCCGGCACCTCGAGGTGTACTGAAACACGATCGATCGCGATGTTTGATCTTAATTATCATAATTAACGTGATTGCGCACGAATTCTATCGATGGTGCTGTATTCGTTTTTGCTAATTTTGAAATGCTGAATTTGTATTGCGAAAGATTTGGCTTTGGAACGGAAAGGTTGGATGTGCTGAAATTTTCCTCCTATTGAGTTTCTGTGTAAATGGAAAAGAAATTATAAATAAACTTACTGAGTTGGAAATTAATGGAAGGATATATGACTAATTTAATGGGATATTATTAATTGGTGAAATCATTTTGCTTGCATTGCCCGATAAGTATAACTATTATTTATTCAAAGATTTATCCTTTTAACTTAGAATTAATCATAAATTGTGTAGGATAAATTTTATCTTTATGTTAATGAATAATTGGGTAAATAGTAATTATAGATAAGAAGTATTAGTAATATATATATATTTTAATTCCAATAACTTGTCTTATTTATGATATCCTATATTTAATAATCAAAGTGTTCATAATATATATTTATAATTATATTACATCACTATAAATTATATCACATTTTAATGGGCTATATATTATTGTTATTACACATGCTGGAGATTTGAACACAAGTTTATACCCATTAAATAAGACATTAATTGTTAGTTGAACATGAAAAATATTATTTAATATGTTTACGATTGAACTGACTGTAAGAATGATTAATTTGTTTACAAAATTCGTTATCATTAATTATTACATTGTAAAGTATAAAATTGTAAGAATTACTAGATTATGTAGTGATCTAAGAATCTATGTTAAAGGTCTTTCATTAGAAAATTTAGCAAACGTCATATTTTATATTAATACCCTTTAGAAATATGGGATCACTTGTTACGTTTTCTGATTATTATTTGTAATGTATTCTTTTTTCTCATTATAAAATTGTCAATTTTACTACAATTATTATTTTACACGATCATTTTTAAAATTTTATGTATAGAATTATGATATGTTAGTTTCATAATTTATTAATTTAATAAAAAATCCTTTTCTAATCATTATCATTAAATTATATAATCCAGCAAAATACTTAACTCTGTATAACATAACACAGATTCGTATAATACGTGACACCCTGCACTAACCAACGATGAATCTGACGCAAAAATTATCTGAAAGAACGTATTATATGATTTCGAAGAAATCGTTCAGTCAATAAGCATCATTTCTTAGTATTTATGTCAGAAACGCGACTCATAGTTTTTAGATATCTTCATTAATACTCACAAAAAAATAGTTACGTCACTTGGGATGCATATAAATCGAATCTTTCGCACATTCTTCTTTCGCGTTTCTTGACACTTGTTTCAGCGATTAAGAAATTCACGGATGGTCGAATCGTTTGAAGTTCGATCTTCGTCAGACTGTGCGAAACCTTGACATACCAATACGATTATAATACACAGTTCAGTGATTTGTAGCACATTTATACAGAGCAGGTTCGACTGCTCCGGTCGATCGAAGAGAGTGTAATATGTCATATCGAACTGTCAAGGTTCGTTTAACTGGCACTATTTTAAAGATTCCGTATAAGTTTGAACCCGACTTTTGCCGGTCGATCGAATCAATCCTATTACAGGAAGCGTCTATCTTTAGGTGGATTTTTCAGTCAGTTGATCGAATACTGATGACCATCCCATGTCACTTATTATCAAGATAGAAAATAAGCGTCATCTCTAGACGGCATCATTGTGCCTGTCAGTGCTACTGTCTACAACTGTTTTTTGCTTTTGACACTCCAGTTGATAACGTAAACACGTTTTCTTTTGAGAACTATTAATGGAAATCTTAGCAGGCGTGTTTACATTAATTATAGATAAAATTAATTGATTCAAATTTATTTATATTCAGTGGCAGATAAAATGAAATTAATACGTGGCTTTAACAGAATGGGAGTCAGATTCTTTTTCTAAATTGATTGTTAAATATTATTTATTAATAATCTTTAAATAATTGATGTAGCGAGAATTGGCATTACCTCGAAGTATCGAGGTTGAATTAAAATACGTTTTATATATTTGTCAGAAAAAAATGTATCTTTATTAATTTAATAAAAGATGACGATATTAGAATGAATCAGAAAAATGCGCTATTAGATTTCGTATAAAGAAAATCTTTTCAGGACGAAGTACTTTTATAATGCTTCGCGGAGCAATTGTACAGGTATCTAGGTATCAGCCGAAGAGCGTGATGAATTTATGGATAAAAACTATTCGTTTGCTAAATGCAATTGTGTTGAATCGTCATTACTGTAAGGATACGACAAGAACAGAAATAGAGCGTAGCAGTGTGTGCTCGAAAGAAGAAGAAAGATGGCAACGAAGGGGTGACCGAAAGAGAATAGAGGCGGACATCTCTGTAATGACGGAACATAAATAATCCTGACGTTTACGTGCGCATTGATTTAAGCAAACTAATGATTTCACTTTGATCAGCCGGCAGAAACAACCGCCAACCGCCTGTCATTGACATTTATATCCACCCTGCATAATTTGGCTGGATCACAATTGTGCATTGTTTTTCTTTTTTAGCACACAGTGACAAATATTCGATTTTTTTTTATTTCCAACATAAACATATACACATATATAGACAATTTCATCTTATTTAAATTTCTTATAATATTAAAATTTCCTTCAACCTAATACTTTGATTTAGCAAATTTATGAAATAATTGATCATAAAATATTTGCAGTAAAACTAAGTATAATACCAAGTTTTTGTTAAAACTGTTTTTGTTTACTATGCGTTCTCAGCGTTGTATCACAACGGATGTTTTTAAAGCAATTCAGAATTGACGGTAATATATCGACACTTCATTATCTGGCATTATGTATTAGAAATATAATTTAACACAAAGGTGACATCGCGATATCAGACATGGAAATCCGCGAACGTTGAAGTGGATGGAACATCGTAATGTTATACAGCGTACGCATTCGGTCTGTTAACTGTAGCAATGTCCGATAAGACTGAAGGGTCTGAGCTCGAGGAGAGATGACATTGATGAGCTAATACGCCTGGACTTAAAACCGAGCTTAACTTATCCGTCAGTATATGATACATACTACTTAGTATTTGTCAGATCGCACCAATGAGGTACACTCTGACGACGTTGCGACAAAGAAATTCAATTACAAACACATATTTCATTTTCCCTTTTTTCCGGGTTTGAATTGTAGACGACCCTCTAGATGTCCTTATCCAATCAATCATTTTGATATAATGTCATTAGCCGTATATAGTTAAGTTATTATTGAATCGCGTATGTTTTATTGTTTAGATAATATTTATTTGTAAAATTAATATCGGTGAATTAAATAGCGCGGTAGGATCACGAGGAGCCAAGGTAAACAGATTGCGTACTATATATTATGATATTCATCATACAATTCTTACGCATTATTCTTATTTAAGGCAAAAATGAAGTTAACTCGTCTAATAAATTCAATTGCATAATTATTATTCAGGTGAAATGATTGAAAATTTAGTTTATTTTACTTTGAAAAACAAACTGTTATTTTGCAGATAAAAAATTTTGTCAACTAAGCCCTGTTTATAGTTAATTTAGCTTAACTTTTCACTTAAAACTATTTCAAGTTCATGCCATTAATTAATTTACCTATTTTAGCAATTTCAGTAGCATTTAAATTTTTAAATTAAACAATAAATCATTCTGATCTATCATACTTAAAAAATGTCAAAATAGACTGACCAACAAATATTAACAAACGTACATTAGATTTTAATGAAACACTTATTACTTAATTATTTAACTTTCTCATTGATTAATGTTATCGTTGTTTCAGTTGACGTACATAATGGACCATCTCGATCGTAACCAGTTTTGCAGTCGACCCAGATCCATGTTAAATATCGAGTTTGTACACATAATGGTACAATCACAATCAGCTACAAAAGTACACAGTACTCTTATCGCACCGTGAGTAGAGTATTATGAATATTCTATGTCGCTTAAGTATAAGTTACGCGTTTAATACAACACCCATACTTCTTGCATTTCTCGAGTTGTGCATACACGGGTTGAGTACTGGACACATTTCGAATCGATTCATGCGTAAGACCGGCAAAAATGCACAGAGGCTTAGGTGCGTTTTGAAATGATTAATTATCGTTCATGTTCGAAGCCATGCAGGGGTCTGTGACAAATATTACACCGCGAGAAATTTATTAATAGGTGCTACGATATTTTATAATGACTCGAGAAATATATGTGCATTTATAGTATTCCTTATAATGTGATGTAGTACAATTTATAAAATACATTTTAAAGAAACATTAGAAAACATTTTTCGGAATCAAGAAATAGGATCATGTGTTTTACAACCACTTCCGCGTGGAAAAAAATTGATCTTTGTTAAACTTTAATGAGAGAGGCGTGGCTTCAATTATTCGAGTCACAAATATACACCGAGAAAAATAAATAGCATATTTAGCAATAAATCCTGGAATACTGAACCTATACGTTCTTTGTATGTGTATCACTTATAATTTTTGGGAATTTTTTCTATACACATTGTATAGTATTCT